>JAAAKO020026419.1:0-30208 GCA_010015015.2 Bolitophila cinerea
TTGCGACCGATCAGTCAGATAGGAGTAGAGCAAGTCACATGCAGTTCCAGAAAACATGAATATTCGTTTGAGCTTTTCGCACATCAAGCTATATGATCAATGGAATCAAAAGCTTTGCTGAAATCTAGTAGAGCTAACACTACAGTAGCTTTGTTAGAATCAATGCCAATTCTGATGTTGTCTATCTGTAACCTCCAAAATAGCCGTGGTTGTACTGTGAGAAGATCTAAACCCAGATTGACAAGGGTGCAGAATACCGCAACGAGAGATGTGGTCTAAAATTATTTTTTTAACACAATTTCAAATGCTATAGATTTAGAAAAACAGGGAAACAGGCTGATTGGGCGTAATACACATAGGGTTTTCAATCTTAGTAATTGGACAGAGAAGATTTCCAACGTTTGGAAAGTCGGATGTTGCAATTATCGTGTTAAATATGTGGGTGATGTGCTCAATAATATTTTGCAGAATGATTTTAATGAACTTTAACTTAAGTCCATCACTAGCACTACCAATTGCATTTGACTTTATATTCATAATAGCACTACAGCACTCATCTTCGTCTACTGGGCGGAATCCAAAGGCATTAGTGGGCGCTAAATTCGTTAGGACTAAATCCACAAAAATCCACAACACTATCTTTAAGAACACCAAGCTCGTCGATTTTTATCCAAATTATTAATTAATATAATTAAATTACTTCATTCTGACCCGAAGTACCTTTGTCCAAAATCAATCTTAGCTTTTCTCACTTCCATGTTGGTTTTGTTGCGGTAAAAACATAATACCTTCGAATTATTTTCAGTACGATCCAAGCAACAAGCCCTAAAAGCACAGTATCTAATGAAATTGCGCTTTCCACCAAAGCATTTAACCAGGTATTTAGTGCTTATACTATATTTAATTAGCTAATACGATATTTAAACAACTCATATAAATAAATAAATTTAAAAATTCCGCCCTACACGAATTCCACCACGCCCAAGTGAAACGACAGCGCGGTGAATTCATAGTGTGTAATATTTTCTTTTGCCACACATTCGTACACTGTTAGCACCAGTGGAAAATTTCATTGTCAGAGAAGTCAAAATCGAGTTTTTTTTATCGCGCAGCAAAAATCGAATGTGTCTTGTTAATAAAACGCAACGATTCATTTTGTACGCAGCAAGCTTCTAGAATTTTGTCAATTGCACCAGCTAGAATCACTGTATGCATGCAATAAAATGTCCGAGAGTAAAGACGAAATTCTAGCCAACTTCCAGGTGAGTGAGATTTGTCTCAGAGATTGTGTTCGAAGTCAGTGTTTGCATTTCTATGCACTGTGTTCTCGCTGTGACCGCAGGTTATGTAGAACAACAATGACGGACGATAAATGACAGTAGACTGATGTTAAAATTCCTCTCTTTTCATAACGGCAGAGTATAACGGCCATCGAAGATGTGGCCGAGGCAATATTTCATCTAGAGGAGACCAATTGGGATTTACTGGTAAGTCAGAATAAAATACAATTTCGTCTGTGCACTGCCTGCGTAGTTTGCACATACAAAGCAAACGCAAATACTCTACATATATGCTGTCTGCATCTTGTCTTTGTAGTCATCCGTCATAACACAACAAAAGAAAATTCACAACAATTTATGTTTGTATGATTTGTACGAGAAATTACATTTAATTGCGATTAATTGTATGTTTTGTGTGCGATTAATTTTAATTCACGTATATGAATCAGAATAAAAAAATCAATAACACTTTTAACTATATTTTAGGCTGCTGTGCATAGAGTGTTTCCACAAGAGGTTCAGCACCAGGAGTATTCAACGTTTAATTCCACACCCGGAAACGTTAATCAATTAAACGATTTAGACCTGGTGTCTAATGTTGATGTGCACATGACAGCTCCCCCTTCTCCGGCTACGGCTTCGCATCGAAACATTTTTGGAGCTGGTAAATCTTAAAACAAACACAAAACATTTGGCATAACAAAAACTTATGTACAGATCCCACAGCGTCCGCATCATCAGCATTTGCCACAGTGAACCGTGGAACTCAATCAGATTACACAAGTGATTACAATAATGGAAGTACGAACAGCAGCGGTACTCGACGAAGAGCCCGTGACGTCACGTTCAACATTCACTACAAGTTTGGAACACATAAGATTGTCATCTCAGACCAGGCCACTCTTGGTATCTATTTATTTGAAATAACTCTCTTGAAAAATAATATATATTTTTCATTCTAATTACAAGGTGAACTTAAAGCCAAAATAATGGACGTTACTCAAGTGATCGTGTGCAGACAGGCATTGACAGGTTGGCTGCCTCAAGAAGAAGTCTCAAACAATGCAACCGTGTTGAACACACTCAAATTAGACACTGTAAACGAATTGATTCTTACCGATCTATCGAATGAAGGTTACGTGGAGGACCCCAACAACGTGTCTATGCCGTCACAGTTGAACGAAACGTTTACACTAAATATTGTCCAGCAACCGGAGACAACAATGTACACGCTTAAGTTTTCGGGCAAACAAACTTTCTTAGACATCAAAACGAATGTTTTTACCATTACCGACATACCGGTGCGACATCAGGATTGGACGGGTTGGCCAGGCAACGTTACAAATCAAACGACATTGGCACAGTCTGGCATAGGTCTTGTGCACGATTTTGTATTGAAGTCGAGTGACAGACATTCAGTTCAATCTGCATCAAGACGGCAGGATTTTTCAAATGTAATTGAAATCGATTCGTCGGACAGTTCACCGGATGAATTCGAGGACGCATCTGATTTTAATGCGGATGATGATCTGTTTGCCGACGTCACCGTTCAGAATCGTCTGAACTATTTGAGTATGTAGTTCGTATACATTTATTTTAAATTTTTATTAAACTATCTAAATGTTTTAAATAGTTCCAGACAACACGGACGATGAGAGGATTGGCTCCATTCAATTTGTCGAAAACTATATTGAAAGGTATATTAGTAATATTTGATTATTTGGTTTCAACTAAAATCTTATTCTTATTTATTAGATACGGCGAACCACATCCTCTGTTTTTTCAAGGGAGCTTAGATGACGCATTAAATGAGGCTTGCCATCGACCAGCAAGAGACGTATGTTAATAACAAGTATTTTAATAATAATATAATCTAATTATTTACATTTTAGCGTAAACTGCTTGCCATTTATCTACACCATGACGGCAGTGTACTCACGAACGTATTCTGTGATCAGCTGCTCAAGTGTGAAAACATATCCGCAACGTTATTCCACAATTTTATTTTGTACGGATGGGACTTAACGTTTGAGACCAACAAGAACATGTTTTTATCATCGTTGTCTGCGTGCGCAGGCATGACAGCTACTATCACAGTGCGAAATATGCAAGTGACAAATCTGCCAGCCATTATTATAATAGGCAAAAGTCGCAGCACTTGTGAAGTATTGTCCGTTATTCATGGCAACGTTGGTAAAGATGATCTTATGAACAAACTGATTGATACAATTAACATGTACTCGGACCAGCGAGACATTGAAGTGCAGGAAGAGAGCAAGCGAGCCGTTCGAAACCAAGAGAAAATGGAGCAGGATGAGGCTTACTATGAAAGTCTAGAGGCGGATCGGCGTAAGGAAGAGGCTAAAAAACAAAAGGAGCATGCTATAGCAACCGAGCGTCAGCGTCTTGAGTCCGAGCGACAAGAAAATGAGGCTGTGCGTGAGTCCAATCGATATGCGGCCGAGCTGTGTGTTCCACCTGAGCCCGAACTGGGCGCAAAGGATGTGACCAAAATTAGAGTGCGCAAACCGACCGGAGATTTTTTCGAGAGACGTTTTACAATCACAACTCCATTGGAAAGTCTGCTTTTTTTTGTAGCCTCGAAGGGTTTTCCGATTGACGAGTACAAGGTGATTTCGAGTTATCCTCGACGAGACGTAATTAAATCCGAAAATATTCCTTTTATTCGCTTGTTATTGAATTTATTTATTTGATTTTAGTTAACGACAATTAGCAGTGACCAAACATTGGAACAGTTGAAACTAATTCCACAGGAAACGGTAACAGTTGAAGAACGATGAACAATATACAGTCAATTGCAGACTCCAAACCGCCTAATGTGCTCATGGAAACTCTTAAAGCAAAATTATTAATTTAAAATTAAATAAATACACATTTTTGGTAAATTAAGTACAATGGTTGTTTGGGAGTTTTTTTGCGTAGATTACCTGGAATTTGGTTCATTGAGAATCGATTGCAATATATAGTTTATAACATTTATTATTGTTTATTGCAACAACACTTTGTAGTGTTTGTATTATATCTACATCAATATAGTATACAGTATACACATCGGATTCATAATATATATTATTATTTGAATAACTTTGAAAACATGAACAAACATATGATTGCGGATTATTGGTTTGGACAACGGTCACAGATTTGAACAGTAAAATAGAGAGAGCGGCAAATGAGATTATTTACTGACACACAATTGCAAAAACGGAATTAATCATAGTTTGCTTCGGACACTTTGCGAGTCTTCTGTTGTTTGATCTCCTCCAGCTGTAGAGCGTAGTTTCGATGCAACTCTGGGACAATGTCATAGACAAGTGTAAGCATCTCGTTGATAAGTGCCTCACGATTAAATTGTAGCTGATTGTTCATTTCAGCGATTTTGATTTTAGTATCAGCGTCAATCTTTGCTGCTACACCTTCCTTGGAGCCCATGTGCTAGAAAAAAAAATGCGTTATCGTAATTATTGATTTTTTTTTTCAAGCTCTGAAAAAACTTTCACATACCTTTGCTTCGAACTCCTTGAACTGTCGGTCACGTTCCAGACGATAACGTTCGATCTCATCTTGAGCTTCTTCTTTGGCCTGCTTCAAGCGACGCTGTTTCCCTGACAAACAGAAGAAAAAACAATAAATTAGGACATTACAAAAATATACTACAGAAACGCGCCCTTGGATTAATTGATTTGACTTTTTCAGAATAATGGCGATGGATAAATGTCTTTTAAGCAATAAGAACCTACTTTTGCGAGCTTCTGCAACCTTTTCGGCAGCACGCTTTTCAGCTGCGAGCAGCTGTTGAATTCCTTGAGTCTGGCTAGCCATTTTTTTGGTATGTTTTAACGAATCTAGTTTATAAACGCCCAGGGAAAACAAAGATATACACTTTGTCGAGCTGTCGAGTGTCGAGCTGTCGACTGTAGAAAATATAAATTGATTTTTGATTGCTTGTGGAAACGTCACTTTTATCTAGGAGTACGCAATTAATAAATTGTGTGTGGGAATAGTTCATAAAATGGAATACAGATGGAACTTAACAAAATCTTTTCTGTATTCCGACAGTACTCTGATTGGCGTAAAATGTTAGTTCAAGTTTTGACATTATGGTATGTTTTTACGCCAGGACGGTTTCGATCCATGCTGAGTTGCTTTTCCCTATAACCGCTCGCAGCGCCATTTCGTCGCAAACGCACCCAACTTCACTGCATATTTTTCTCTTTGCTGTGGTGTGCCTTCTCAACCATGCTGTTCGACTGTGCGAAATAGAGACAGCAATCCTTATACGCGCCATGTTCACCGGCAAACGAAACAAGATAGCAACACGCAAATGAAAAATGGCGGAAATCGTGATGCTTTTCGTTGGCGTAATCTAAAAAAACCTAAAATTTTGCTAAAAAAACAAATCGAATTTCGTTTATTTTTGCACAAAAAATCAAAATAGTTCCTGGTGCCCGATGTGTGAATCGTGAATGTGAGAGTCTATTGTATTCCATCAGCTGGTAAATAGCCTGCCAAGAATTTAGTTCGGCCTTCGCAATAACATGGCGTCATGTCAAAGTTGTATAGCATAAAATGTTTTTGTTGAGTAGCTGAAGCGAATATTTTTTTTGGTTTTGCAAATCTGCGGCTAAATTGTGCGTGTTTTGCTAGTAAACGCTTAGCAAGTATGTCGTGCTCGGTATTCAAGGAGTATCCCACACCGCAAATAGAGGACGGCGATGGGTCTAAGGTGGACACAAATTTAATGGTGTTTATCAACAAGAATGGCAGTGTCTCCGTAGATCAGGCGGCCCTGCAAGACTTTTTAGGTGAGCTTACTTTGCTGAATTTATACCGAAATAGATGCGTCTAATCCATTTGTATTACCAACAATTTAGTTAATGATGCCGAGGAAAACCATACTTCCGTGAGTGTTATACGGGTTGGGTCACCAACGCCAAGCCTGCAAATGGAGCTTGATGAAGATGAGCTCGAAGCAAAGGAAAAGCTAAAGAGTGAACAAGCAGACCTATCTGGATCGATAGACTCGGCGGACGAAGATGAGGACAAAATTGAAAAACCTGAGCACATTAGTTTGATGGTAGAAGACTTTCTCAATCCTATTGAGGCAAAGCAATTAGCTACAGAAATTCTAGGTAAATTATATAAATATTTTAAATTAATTATAGTAGTCACGTATTTGCAATTTATGATTTTAGGTATTGCAGGCATCACAAATCCCCTGCAAATAGCTGTCGACTATGATTTTCAGCGTTATGTCATTGCGAATGATCATTGCTACACAACTTTAACTTCACCGAGCCAACGTGTGTCGAAAGCCAGCACATCCACAGCGGATCTTACTCGTACAAGTACTGTTACTAAGCCGAAGTCTAAGCAAACGCCACAGCAGCAACAGCAACGAGAACGTGTTGAAAACCCAAAGAAAACCGCAATAATCAATATTTCGGATGATGAAGAAGAAGTGTCCGATGAAGAGCAGGGCGATAGTGAATCAGATATGTCATACTATAGCCCAACGGAAAGTGAAAATGATCGCGACAGTGATTTAGACTTTAATTTAAACGATAGATCAACAAGAGTCAAAAAAATAAACCGAAGCAAGGGATCACGGCCCATCAAGTTATCGAAATCCGGTTCAATATCAAAAATGGCCAAAAAGCGTAACAGCAGTAGTATTGATACTAGTTTAATTGAAGCCACCGATGAGTCCAGTGCCAGCACAATAGCCATTTCAAATACAAAGAAAAGAGTACCCGTTAAACAGACCAAAAAAACGCTTGGCATTCGAACAATTATTACATCAACACCAACTAGCGTCAATAAAACAAAATCGTTGCCTGTAAATAAACTCGTGAATCCGATTAAAAATGTTTCCAAATTAAACAGTGATATAGTAAAGATTAGCAAAGACGAAACGACGACAATCCGAAAAACTGGCAGTGTTCCTTCGGTACCTGCATTGGTAGCTATTACTAATGAAACGCAGGTCAAACAGCAAACTTTACCGATTCCAGTGCGCAAAGATAAAAAACCTCCTGCTCACGTTGAGGCACTTTTCAGTGATATGGGTTCGTTGTTTTCCACTCCAGATATTATTAAAAAAGTCGGTAGTGGTGCTCCTATAGATACACGAATAGGAGCTATAATTCAAACGGGTCCAACAACATCAACTCCTACGAATGCTGCGTCCGGTACAAATAAATGCTATTTCATGCCATTGACACCAGGTCATAGTAAAGCACGTCAACAGCTACCCGCTCACATCTCGGTTCGGACTCATACTAGCTCAAATGACCTAGCCATTGAGCAGGACAAGCAACTCGAGCTCATCGATTCTATTGTACAACAGGGACTTAAGCAAAGTACGCCAGCCTCAGCAAAGGCCATGCAAGAGGACATCCCAAACATTGTGAAAATGTTAGAAAACTCTGAACCAGCAATTAATAACGTCCTATCAACTTCGATAAACAGTACTACGCCTACGATAACGACACCCAATCTACAGTTCACAAGCGTCATAACAAACGACACACCATTGCTGGACGATTCAGATTTACTAGACGGACTTGCACAAGTCGACGATGGACTACCCGAGGATTTACTTCAGCATGTCGCCAAACTGGTCGAGGATAAAAATCTACAAGAAGTCATTGATAAACAAGTGTTAAGCGTTACTCCACAGTCTCCGGTTCAAATTGCAACTCCTGTCAAAACCGAAATTACTCAACGGATTGAATCTACGACGTTGCAGACACCCAAATCGACTCCGATAAAGAGTACACCGAAAACTACACCTGCGTCGGCATCTCGAGGTGGTAAAGAACCAATTAAGATTGTACGTAAAGATGGCCAAGTGATAACGTTGCCACCTATCGAAGCACCTACAACCCGTGCAAAGCGACGTGCTCAAAATCAACCTACACCCGAACCATTGCAGAAGCGAATGGATGCTCCGACTGTAGCCTCACCCATGCTTCCTCCAACCATTTCAGCTACACCAAAGCTTGGAAAAGAGCAAGGCGTCTTAGTGACACCTGCCAAAGAAAAAGATTTCAAGGAACGACGAGTCTCAGTGTCACAGAAAAAGGCTACCGTTCCCGTTGAGATGGTCACACCAAAGAAACCACTGACCGCTGCCGTTCCCTTTGATGATGAATATGATGATGAAGATTCGGATGGTAGTTACAACTCCGAGGACGATCCATTTAGGTATTATATACATCCCTTTCGAAATTCCTTCACAGTAATCTTGAACTTTTTTTTATCTTTAATCAGACTATGGTGCATTTGCCGGCAACCGCACAACAATCGTTTCATGATATGCTGTGACAAATGTGAGGACTGGTTCCATGGAAAATGTGTAAGCATTACAAAAGCAATGGGCGTTGAGATGGAAGAACACGGTGTAGAGTGGGTGTGTCCGAACTGCTTTCATCCAGACAACAAGGTATTTGTTTAACAACATTGAATATTTTGAAAAATGATTATATTTTTTTTTATTTTCAGAAACAAACAAAACTTAACTTTTCATTGGACGCCTCCACAAGCAGTGCCATTTTGTCGGATTTAAGTTGTATTGTCTGCAAGAAACCAGCGCGACAGAGTTCAATCTATTGCAGTGATAACTGTATTCGTCAGCATGCTCAAGCGACAACAACAAACATTTCGACGACTCAAAACGAGCCCACGGAACCCGAAAAGAAGTTGCCAAAAATAGCACAAGGACAGGTTGCAATTTCAAAAACTTCGATTCGTGTTTCAGTTTATGAAAGATCTACGGGTCGTTGTTTAACTGGAACTCGAGCTCCAGCTGAAGAGAACCTCAAGCAATGGTTAAATGAACATCCAACATTTGAAGTTGTCCAGCCGAACAGTGCTCAAGCTTTTGCAATTAAGGCTCATCAAATGCAATTGCAGAAACAATCTGCTGAACAAGCAGCAGCCAAACAGACAAAGATTGCCGAGAATACGACGCCACAGACAACGATTCAAAGCAATCCAAAAGTTGCGCCATTTAAAAAGATGGTGATTGCAAATCCAACAAAACAGCCGTCATCAGCAAGTGGAAGTTCGGCTGGTACGTCTACTCCTAAGCAACCGAAAGTAATGAAAGTGCCGCAACAAGTGTCGTTAAAGCCTGGTTCACCGTTGAAATCACCAAAAACTACACAGGCAACGCCTAGCCGAGCTACTCAGGCAGCGCCTAGCAAAACACTAACAACCAAATTGACACCGAATCAACAACAACAACAATCTAAGCGTAAAAGTACCGAACCCAAGACTCCAGTGTCCAGTGGAAAGGGTCATCAACCCGAACCATTCCGAGTGATTGTGCGACGAACGCTTAAAGAGCAACTAGCACTGCGTACCACAGAGATAACAAACACTGCCAAATGTCCGAAGCTTTCGGAAGAAGAAATCGCAAAATTCGCACTGGACACCGAACACGAAATCTTTCACCTGTTTAATCGTGATACCGGCAATAAGTATCGTGCGAAATATCGTTCGTTGATATTTAACATAAAGGATCGCAAAAACGAGACACTCTTCCAAAAGATCTGCAACAAGGCAATTCAGCCAAAGCAGCTAGTACGCATGTCACCCGAAGAACTGGCCAGCCAGGAGCTAGCCCTGTGGCGCGAAAACGAAAACAAGCATCAACTAGAAATGATCAAGAAATCAGAACTGGATCTGTTGGCTTGCTCTAAGAATTACGTGCTTAAAACACACAAGGGTGAAGAAGTTATCGAGGATAAAATTGCAGATCGTGTTACACTGGATCCGGCGTCTGTGTCCTTTGAGAACGTTGTATCAGTACTCAACAATTCGGCTGTGAGCAATGCCAGTGATATTGCAGATAATTCTATAATTGTAAAGGACACACGAATTGATAATCGTTTCGAAAAGTATTTGTCTGCTGCAGCAGAGCAGAGTGGCAGTAGTAAGTCTGGATTGCTGACGACGTCCGCTTCACCGGTTGTCATTAAGAAAAAAGAGTCTACCGGTCGCAGTCGAAGCAAGAGTAGGGAACGACACTCGGAGAGCAAACGTTCGAGTACACAACACAAACGAAAACGAAGTAGTGATAAGAGAAACAAGAGTAGTGAACAACAAAAGTCTCGGGATGAAAAGAACTCTAAGAAATCTATCGATAGCAAGAACGAAAAGAATATTCCAAAACGAGACGTTACTGTTCAAAAATTATCCGATTCGAAACCTAAAGAACCACCTCGACCAATGAAAACAGAAGAACAGTTTAATTTAATTGATAAGATCCTAGAAGCACAATCAACTATTGATCGCATTCTTCATCCCGAAGAAACGGCAAGAAAAGAAGAAGATAAAAAACTACCTTCGACGACGATTTCGAATTTCGAGACAACACCTCCAATTCCAGACGTCGAACTATCATCTATTATGACAATTCCAACGCCACCCGAAAGTTCTATTGTCGAAGCAACCGATGACAATCCCGTCCTATGGACTGGTAGTATTCTCATGGTTGATGTGGCCACGTTTCAGATATCAGCACGATCGCTAAGCGGTGACTGTGTAGGCATCAAAAAAGAACTACCAACAGAATTGGACGTTGTCGGTCGCATCGGTCCGGACACCGTGTGGGACTACATTGCAAAGATCAAGAAAAGTGTTAACAAGGAAATTCTCATTGTACGCTTTTCACCAGCAACCGAGTGCCAGCGAGAAGCATACTATGTTCTGTACAAGTACTTGAACTCACGTCGACGACTTGGTGTCGTCAAGACCTCATCGGCATCTATCAAGGACTTTTATATTTTACCGTTGGCTGCGCACAAATCGTTGCCATCGGTTTTGATGCCTATCGTTGGTGTTGGTTTCGAAGATACACGTCCCGATCTTTTACTAGGAATAATTGTGAAAATAACAGCTGTTGCTCGACCGGACGTTGTGTCAGCGGCAGCTCTAAAGGTAAATTAAACAAAAAAACTTTCCAATAATAATTAAACAAAAACACGATCGATTTACAGTTGTCTAAACTTGGAGAGCCACCATCCGCCCTGGTTAAATCAAAGATAACTATTCTGTCCGAGATACGGTTTACTCCGCCGTCCAGTCCGAAAGTTGTAGATAAATTAAAGTCGCTGCCACCTCTGCCGATAGCAACAACTTCCAAGCAAACAACGTCATTTATTGATGCAATGGGTAAGTTTTAGTTAACTGGATAGTTTTTTATTTTTTTATTTTAATACTTTATTTTTTTTAGACTTTGATGATGGGGATGAGCCGTACTCGCCGGGAGGTGGTGAAAACGATGATGACGACGTACAGTTTGTGCCATCACTTCCCCCGGCCAAACTATCACCGCTACCGCAGATAACATCTATTATTCCAATAAACAGTAATATTGATCAAGATGAAATTCAGAGAAGAATGGAAGAACTGAATCGACAAATAGAGGCCGAGAAAATGCAGATCGCTGCATTTTCAGAAGCAACACCACCAGAAGAAAAGAACCCCAATCAAATCTGGATTCCCTCTAATCTACAAGAAATACTAAACAGCATAAATAAAAGTGGAACGCATCGTCAGCCTGGTCATGCCTTGAATACTGGCGACGACGAAGAGTACACACCAAGTCCGGTTATGCAAATCGGATACTCACCCACGGCTGATTATATACCGTCGAAAAAACTATCCACTCCGACGTCATCACAACTGCCACCGACGACACTCCTTGAAGGTGCAAGAACATCTGAACTGTCGAAAAATACCAGTAAAATAGCACACATGACCGAAGCGGAACTTCTGAAAATGGTGCCAGACGACATTGATCTACCGCCACCGCCGAAGAAGTCCAAGTACGTTGTCCTGGAGCCACCGCCGCCTGGCATCGAAGACGAAGAGTACGTACCATAGAAAATGACGCGTTATCTTCAAAAAATACTACTCCTATACGTTGCATTTACACGTGCACATGCCGCCGTAGTTATTTTTATTCATATTAATATGTAATTAATATTTAATTGTTCTTAAATATAACTTACTTGTATAGTCGTTAAAACATTTGTAAATAGCTCTAAGCAAAAAAAGTTATCCATTATTATTGTTTTGCCGTAAAGGAGGTGAAATAAAAAAAGAAAAGCAGTTTCATTTGAATTTATGCAGTTTCTATCTACAATTATAAATTCAACAACAAAAAAAAACTTTTATAATAATTCTATTTTTAGGCAGACAAAAAAACGCAAATTATGTGTCCATTCTGTTATCAATTGTCATCATTATTATTATATTAGTATTTTTGTTAATATGTTGAATACTGAAATGTTTTACAAAAAAAGCAATCCTTAATCGTTTATGTAAAAATTGGTTTTATTGAATTTAATAAATGCTATATAAAGCAGTGTTTTTGTTTATTTCGAAGGATTCAGTTTTATAACATTCATTTTAAAATTATCTATTGTAAACCCGCCGTCACTAATGAATCTACAACAAAGACGCGAACCCTCTCGAGTTTCCTTCGAGCACCACTCGCGTATCGACGAGCTGTAATTTTTCTTACGCCCCGTAAAACTATGGCTGAGATAATGTTTTTGACTGGCGTATATGTTGAGTCGACCAGTAATTCTAGTACCACATTATTAACGCATTTCAAATGCGTGGCGCGCGTTGGCGCGTGACGCACAGCCGAATTGTTCGTTACCAACTTTGGTCCGCTGGTTTATCAGCGCGGATCGCAGAGAGCAAAAAATTAAAAGTAGCTTTATAAACCTTGCGTCAAAATACGTTGGTACACAAAACCTTATCTCTACTCAAACTTCCGAGTCCAATCCGTTTACAAAACGTAAGTAAACACCAAGGGCATATTCTTGCCTATATCGGAACTATGTACAATTCACGATTAATAAACACCCGCGATCGTAATGTTTTCTTTCAGAAAGTTGAGGTTAAATACATCTCAACTAGACGCCCGCCATTATTGTGAAGCGCGATCGCAACGTACACCCTGCAGAATAAAGTCGAAAATATGGACAATTTAGATGAGCTCACCAATGACCAGATTAGGCTGCGGTTACTTGAATTCGGATTTGCTAATTTACCGGTAACATCCACAACAAGAAAGGTGCTCGTGAAGAAACTGCGAAATGCCATCGAAGGTCAAAATACAATAACCAGACGTGAAACCATTCACGTCACTAAGTATTCGTCGGACGAAGAAAGCGAAGCCGATGCAAAGAGTAAGCTGAGTGCAGCAGGCAAGAAGCTAGCTGAGGCAAGTTCTCGACGCGCTACCATTGCCGCAACTGATTCGTCTGTAAAAAAGACTAATTCACCAGCTCCAGCTTCGATTAAAGCAAGACGAGCTTCGTCCGCTAGACGTCAGACGCCTATTGAAACTGAGCCACCGGTTGCCAGTGCCAAAGTACCAGATGTCTCTATTGTTCCGGAAATAACAGAGATTATCGAAGATTCCGATGACGAGGTTCTTATGATTAAAGTCACCAAAGGAAGTCGTACGTCAAGATCTCCATCAGTTGTTAAAAACGTAACAGTTTCCAAAATATACACAAACGAATCATCATCGATTCAACATCCGGAAATTAAGGAAGTTGACGAGTTCGAGACTAGTACCGATGTGGAGGTTAGTCAATATCTTTCGCCTAGAGCGACTACACCCAAGAAGAATATGCCAATCAAAGCTACACCGCCTCGAGCTGTGCCCGTGTCTAACGTGTTCGATCGTGATCTTACAAACCGCCGCAATACAACATCCAGTACAAGCACCTATACGGATAGAGAAGTGTACTCAGCTAACAGAACCTCATATAATCCGTATGCACCGCAGCCGGCAGCCAGCTCATACACCAGTCGTTATACCAGTTTGTCATCGGCTCAAAAGGAAAGCGATAATGACGAAGACGATGATGAATATGAAGATGAGAATGTTGCTCCAAAAATTGAAACTCCATATTTAAGCAACTTTACACGTCGCTTGTCGCGTTTGACTGCAGAACCACTTACTGGTGCCGCACCTAGACTGTTGCGGGACTCACCAGTTCGCGATTACTATCGTACGTCTGAGCCCGTTACCAGGAACTATCAGCAGCGCGGTGATGACTCGATCTGGGCCTCATTCAAAACTCTATTGGGTGCATTTGAGCGGAAGTATCGCTGGATATTTCTAACCCTCATCGGAGTGTTGTCGATTATTTTTTTGTACGTAATGTTCTTTACTAATTAGACATTATGTTTTTGTTAATGTTTTTAAGGAATCGGGACATTTTACACTAATACTCAAACCCGTAGACCGGGAACATATTTCCAAGACGTTTTTTTATTTACTCTGACCGTTTTCATCAATTATTTAAGTTTTTCTCTTTTTACGCAAAGCTAACATCAACAATAGACAAGTATTAATTTATATTAAACATCCTGTTCGTAATCATTTGTGTGCAAATAATTGTGGTATTACAAAAAAATAAATAAATGTTAAATTAAAAAGACATGTTTATTCCGAGATTGTGGATTGGTATTTATTGATGAAAATTATAAAATACATATTTAAGCTGTAACAGATACGCTAGGCAAAACCTCACGATCACTAGCAACGGGCTCGATAGGAGCAAAATGCACTTCACGAGTAATTCCGTCCTTGGTAATAACACCAATGCGCACCACTCCACCGGAGCTACCATCATGATACATGGCATGCAAAACGGCTAGAAAAAAACACATTCATTATAAATAACATAATTTTTAGGTAAATGCAAATTAACGTACTCTTCTTTACGAAGTCAACGCATTCCTGTTGCTCCATGTTCTCGCGGAAGAACTCACGGATGAAACCGTACACATAGGAACTGCCGGAGCCGCCAATGGTGCAGCTCTGTCGCACGCACATGCCTCCTAGCGGAATCGAATAAACCTGTCCTCCGCGCTGTTTATCCCACCCGGCGACAATGATACCGGCCACCAAAGAATCACGGTAGTTGTAACAGTATGTACGGAACTCGGATGCAGCTTCTTCGACCAGAGCCTCTTCGCCAGTTTGATTTCTAGAAAATAAAAAAAAATAAGTACAAAGCACAAAGATATTAGCTATATTTCGTACTCATGGTAGTTAAGCGAATAGCTAACGATGTCTGCGATAGCCTGTGTGTCGGCTGCAGAGCCACTGCGACAACAATATACTTTGTCAGTGATCCGAGTGAGTTTGTCGGTGACTCGGTTTGCTACATAAGAACCGGTACTGGTGCGAGAGTCAGCGCCGATAACAACACCACCATTGAACTCCACAGCCATAATAGTTGTCTGTAGATAACATTTGAAATAATTATTAAGGGCACTTTCAAAGACTTCTGTGTTTTATGTTATGACCTAACCTCAATACGAGGTAATTACGTATAAACTGGACATAGCAGTTATTTTACTTACACCAGTGCTGTGCTTAGCGGTCATCCAGTCATTTCCAAGCGATTCCATTTTGATTTAATTATTTAATTTGCGTAGAATTATTCGGGAGAATTGTAGACGCAAGTGCATTTATTTTAATAATATAAATGCGAAACTCACAAAAATGACAAGCAATTTATTTAAGATGAAGTTGGTATCGAATCAATTGTGCAAAAATTGTACGGTTTGCAATACATTCCACATCTATGTTGTGTGGATTTACTTTTTTTAAATTATTTTTTTATTTTGATTTTATCTTTATATATTATTGAGGTTTGAGCTTGAGAGTTCATAGATCTGCAGTTTCTGTTCCGAGTTAAAATCTTAAATCTAAGAACGTTTGCTCTTGAACATCTCAACCGCAGAGGTTATTAATTGGCAATGTGGTGTCGGTAAATTTCAAAAAATAGTGGTTCTTCCAAAACAGTTCAACAGTTCAGACTTTAAACGCCAAATTTGCACCGGTTAACGCAGTTTTAACTCGGTTAAAAAGATTAACTACTTTGGTGGATTTAGGCATTAGTAGATGCATCAAAAGGATAAGCTTGTCAGCTGTATTATGTCTTACGTCTAGCAATATGCTAGTCCATTTACTAAACTTTGTTGGATAAAAAGGATTAATTTTTTTCTTTTCGGCAATAAATTAAATTAAAATCTGTCAAATAAAAGCAAAAATAAATGTGGATCAAATCATTGGACGCATTCCTTTTTAAAGCTTTTTTATGACAACATCTATCTGGCAACACAAAACTGTCATCAAAGATCAAACAGCATTTAAATATGGCAGCGTTGTCTGCCTAGAAATAACTACAAACAGAAAATTGTGCAATATTTCGAATTTAACACAATAAAACGTGCGGTATCAATGAACAAGTATAGTCTGGCGTGACAAACATTCTTTTGCCGTTACAATGTAACAGAGCCAGAATCGTTAAATCATTGAAATTCATCAATATGCCATAAATCGGTTTGTTGACCCGTAGGTTTCGGTACAGTCGATCGATCCCTATTTGTCGAAATCGTACACACACAAACACCTAGCACGCGTTAATTTGAATACGTTTTATTTTTTTGTGGCAACAACATTGCAATTTTTTATCTCTCTTAAACAACAACAACACAGCCGCCAACATAGCTAACCGACGAAAACTTAAAAAGTATTTCCTTTCAATGACCATGAACAAAATTCTTCTCGTCCTAATTGTGGCCAGTGGTTTTTTGCTCATATTCTACGCCAACAATGAGATTTTTACAAGAAAACGATTGCTCAGTGTGTTCCAGCGTGATGCAGACGACGAACAGCCTCAAGCTGACCAGCGTGTGTCCCACAGCAATTTCAGTGACATTAAACGGGTCAAGTACATTCCACGTAATGCTACCGAATACAATGTATTTGTAATATACACGAAGGAGAATGATGTTCTTAAAACAAAGTTTGAGCTGTTCGTGAAGAGCCTACTTAAATACGCAACGATTAGATTACATCTACATGTTATCACGGATGAGCGCAGCGAAGCATCTGCCGAGCATATTCTCAAGAAACAAATCAACCAGTATAGACGTGTCGTATTTTACACGTTCTACGATGTCCAAGACTGTGCAACGCAAATTAGTGATATATCTCATGTTATGATGCCCTACTTTAGTTCTAGCCCAGGATCATACTACAGTGATGCCTTATTTTACTTATCATTAGGATTATACAAGATAGTTGATCCGTTTATGCGCAGGGCAATTCTTATCGATTGCGACGTTGTGTTTCGGACTGATATCCGGCGGTTATTTGATGAATTTCAAAGGTATATTAAGATTCCTCAAACAAACTAAACTTTTAATAAATGAATTTCGTTTTTTTTCCTCAGATTCTCATCGGATAATCTTTTTGGACTGGCTCCCGAACTGACGCCGGTCTATCGACACATCCTGTACAAATACCGTGCCAAGAATCCAAATACGAATTTTGGAAACTCGTACTACCCTAGCATTACTGTGTCTAAGCACACCAAGAAGAAGCACGTCAAACACGGCTATCCGGGTCTCAATTCGGGCGTTGTTCTGCTCGACTTCGACAAGATTCGCAAGTCGAAACTATACGAAGAGAACCTGAAAGCGGAGAACGTAAATCGAATCGCACGCAAGTATTTCTTTAAAGGCCACCTGGGCGATCAGGACTTTTACACGTTGCTTGGATACGAGTTTCCTAGTTTGATCTATCGCTTAGACTGTATTTGGAATCGTCAGCTTTGTACGTGGTGGAAGGAGCACGGTTACAGTGATATATTTGACAAGTTTTTTCACTGTGAGGGCAAAATCCGTTTGTATCACGGAAACTGCAATACACGTGTGCCAGAATAATAATCAATACTATACAAACTAATATATAACATTATATAACTATATCGAAATTTACCTCTTAAAGACGTATTTCTCACTTACACACGCGATATATACACAATAATATATAAAAATATACATATACATAACGAGTAATCTATAGCTATACAACTAAAAAACACATCACTAGAACATCTCTACACACAACATTGTTTATATATTTGTTGCTATATTATCATAGATATTTTTTTGTATGTTCCCTACGAAACAAGCCAGTATATTAGTTATTATAAAAGTTTAGTTTTAGCTTTTAAAAGTGTCTTCCTCTAATATATAGTTATATATATTTTATTATTTAATCTTAATACAGAATAGCGAATTATATCATTCCAAAATGTGCAATTTTTTTATTGGTTATGGATACAAATTAATAAGACTGGTTCTTATTTTAAAAGGTCATTCGATTCGCATTCCTATGTAGCTATAGCTATAGGTTTCATGCCATGGGATACCTCTAAATGATCGTGGCTGAAATTTATTTTAAATTTGTCTGGAACCTAACAAAATAAGTACTTTGGAGCGGGAATCCGTCGATCTTTCAAAATTTCCATAAAAACAAGGGCCAGTCTAATACACTACATACACACACACACAAAAAACGCTTACTTAATAATTGAATTATATTTTTTTTTGTATTTCATATTATGTAAGTTTAAAAAACAAATTATATATACTTGAAATTTTGTGTAAGTTTTATGAACATAATTAAACGAATCAACTCTTAAAAACACAAGAATTATTGTGAATTTTCATTAAATCTAAATATAATCTAGTCCATTAGTGTGAATAATAAATGTCACATTCGCGAGTTTTGTGTGTTGTCATAACATAACCTCGATCTTAGGAAAACACGCATTTGAAACTGAGTATCAAAACCAAAGGTTTTGTTCATTTTTTGAAAATAATAGTAAACAGAAACAACAATAACCAATTATGGCTAATGTGTTAATAAGCGAAGCCGAAAAAACATTTATCCTGCACGGTGTCGAGGTAAGCAAATCATGAAATACAGTTCGCACAAGTTTCTAACACAAATCTTTAAAAAAATGCGCGCAGGAGGACTTTCGATTTGACGGTCGAACGCGACGCGACTATCGACCAATGGAACTGGAGTCAGGCATTGTCAGCCATGCCAGTGGATCGGCACGCCTGCGGCTCGCGAACACAGACATTTTGGTGGGCGTCAAGACCGAAATTGATGTGCCCAGTCCGGAGCGGCACGACGAGGGAAAGATTGAGTTCTTCGTTGATTGCTCGGCAAACGCAACACCAGAGTTTGAAGGTCGCGGTGGCGAGGAGCTTGCCATGGAAATCTCGAACACACTCCAGAAAGCCTATTTGTCTAGTCAAGCATTCGACCTGAAAAAACTGTGTATATTGCCGCGACAACAATGCTGGAAGCTGTACGTTGATGTGTTGGTAATTCTTATTTCAAATTGCGCGTTGAACTTACGAGTTTTGAATGTTTTTTTTAACTTTTAGATTCTAGAGTGTGGAGGCAATCTTTTCGATGCTGTTTCGCTGGCTATTAAAGCGGCTCTATACAATACACGGGTGCCTCGCGTAACGGCAGCCCTTATGGACGGAGGAAACGTAGACTTGACACTGTCGGACGACCCCTTTGACTGTGACCGATTGCAAATTGATACAGTGCCGTTGTTGGTGACAATTTGTAAAATTGGAGAACACTGCGTCGTCGATCCGTCTGCCGAAGAGGAAGTTTGCAGCTCAGCCAGTTTGGTTGTTGGCATTTCAAATGTACAAGGAACAGGTACTGTTTTAATTTATTATAAATCTCAATCTCAACTATTGATCTAAATTACTTGGCATATTTCCATTAAGGCCGCATCACAAACATTCGCACAAATGGCGCCGGCTCATTCCACATAGAAACACTGAATCGTAGCCTGGAGTTGGGTATTTCAGCGGGTGAGTGCCTGGACAAGCAGCTGATACAAGCGCTAAAGACTGAGGACAAGTTAGGCGAAAAGAAAGAGGTTTATGGATTTTTGAAATAATAAATCTTATTTATTGTTCTCTACACTCTCCACACTCACTATTATATACAAAAATAAATAAATATTGCAAAGCGCGATTATAGATATTTTAGATTACATATTCTAGAGTTCTAGATGATATAGTATGGGATTTGTCTAGGCGTTTATATATCAACGGGATGCTCTGTTTTGCGACTTCTATAAGCACGGTATTTTCGGTACAACACTTCCGGTGTCCACATCAGTATCACGATTACGAGCAATACGTTTTGGGCGTGCAGACACACCGGATAGCTGTCGGTGTAATCTCTGACCCAACCTGAGTATTAACAAAAGAGAGAAGAAAAAAATACAGTTTCCTTGAATTGCTTATATTATGATAATAATTAATGTTACCTAGTATCTGTCCTAACGTTATGACAAAAATGCCCTTTGTCACCATGTTTAAGCCAAGCGCTCCGGCTAGCTTATCCTCACTCGTGTACTCGGATATGGTTAGATTCTGGTTGACCACCGTGGTGGCTCGCACGTATCCATAAACGGCTGACATTAACAGCAACTTATTACGACTAGACGTTTCGGCCAGGGCAGCACGCGTGCATGTCAATAGGACGGCTCCGATTAGGAATATCATGCGACACGAAATCTTTAGCTTATCGGTTATGGTGGGCAGCGTGAGGCGGGATGCCAGGTCGGCCGCTGCTAGAATGGACATGCACAGGGCTGTGTCACTTCTGTTTAGACCGGCGGTTTCCTAAACGTATTTTAAAATTGATAATTTAAAACATCTTAGTTATAAACCAAAAATATACCTGTAAAAAGTACGGAAATAGCATGGAAAAGTTAATGGACGCTGTATAGGCCAACGCCAAGCCGATGGCTATGCTAACGAAGATGGGATCCTTGAGCAGCTGCAGATCCATTGCTTTGCTTATTCTAGATCTAAGCGAGAGTTTCGATCGGAAGGCAACACTAGTACTACTACTACTACTATATTCGTTGTCAGTGGGTGGTTTCTTTTTGGTTTTACTGGGAGCCACAATGGTGGGTACGTCTTCTTCTGTATCACTAGAATTCTTTGGCTTGAGCAGCATTCGATTTTCGTCGTAGCTATCGTCAAATGGCTTAAGGTGCCATTCGATTGGTTGAAATAGAGCAGCTCCAACAATCTTCAAAAACCAACATTAGAATAATAATTTAAATAATTTACTTTATTTAAAAAAAGTTTGTAGATATTTACCCCGTTGAATGACAGTGCACCCATTATTAGAATTGTACCCTTGAATCCGTAATAGTCCAGCAACAGTCGAACCACATGTGGCATAACCATTTGACCAACACCCGTACCCGCCAAGGCCAGACCGACGGCCTGACCCCGATTCGTACTGAAGTACGAGTTCACGGCTATGAACGAGGACGGATTTATAAGGCCTAGACCAATGCCTATACGCAGACACGCGAAGAAAAGAAAATACATATTAATAAATGCCTTCAATGCACACTGAGAAAATACTGAGTACCTACAAGGAAACCATAGCATATTGTTATCTGCCACAGAGATGTAGACAACGAGCTAAGTATCAGTCCGGTACCGGTTAAAATGCTGCCCAATATCGCAACCTGCCGCGGCGTGTACGCTTTCAGGGCGGGCCCGGTAATAAGTCCTGAAGTGGGTAAAATTAGATATATACAATATTTAAAATTATTTAGTATAAATATATAATTTATTGTACCTGAAAAGTTCAAAGCCACACTGTTTAGGTTCATCACCAGCGCCGCACCGAATGTTCCCTGCCCTAGACTCTGCAAATGCTCGCCAAACAAAAGACCAAACAGTGATACCAGCGATTGATTGAACATCTAGAATTTTAGTATTCGCACAGGTTTAAAAAATATATTTTATAAAAATCTTGGATGATCTTACGTTAGTTAACGCCACTCCTAGCACCACCATCCAGCCCCAACCGCCGTTAGGCAGAACGTACCGCCTCGACGGCTGGCCGCCCTTCATCTTGAATATGCTTATGTGTCTCAGGAACCGTATAAATCGTTTCGTTCGATCATGTTTTTTGGGGGCGGAACTTTTCTCTGTGACCGGTTTTCTGATCTTATGTTTCCGGCATCGCTTGTTTTTACCTGTAAATCGATGTAAACGGGTGTGAAATCGCATATTTTATTTTAAAAAGTGAGTCTATAAAATTAACAAGCGACACTATATAGCCCAATCTTTTAGATAGTTTACAATGATACAAACGGAACTGCAGCACTATTATTAATGTTAAAAAATGGCCAGAGACACGTAAGAAATAAATTACACATTTAATTACCGATTAAATCAAAACCAAACGCCATAACTCAAATATTTTAAATAAATGTCTATTTGTATATATATGTATATATTTATGTATATATTTTTATTTATTACGAATGCAGTTTGGAATAGTCAAATGATGATGATCGTGTATATTACGTTATAGTCTTTCAGTTGTAGTTTTAACACAATGCGGTCGCATACAATCAGTGTTTACAAAACAGGTGCTCACAAACACAATTTCAATTGTATGTTAAGCCGTTTTATGCGTTTATCATACGCACAACGAAACTATACACACACACACATTTAAAAGGTTACGGTTTTTATAAAGTATTTTTGAAATGAAATATATACATGCATATAAGTGATGTTTTTTTAAATTGACTAACTGCATTTCAAAATTGCACCAAAAAATAATTAAAATTGTCCTAAAAAATGTGTTGAACAAAATGTTACAAAAAAAATAAAAGAAATTTAAAATGTGTTAAACAAAATGTTACAAAAAAATAATTGTAATTATCCAAAAATAAATAAGATATGTGTCCAATTAGATAAATTATATTAAACAATAATAAGTATATGTGAAGGTATATTTTTTTCTTGGTGACAATATTTTTTATGGGTAAGGTTCACTTTTGTGCCTCTCCCAAAAAAAAATATGTTTGGCCCTAATTTTTCCTATTAAAAAATATAATCTGTCTTAAGGGGAAAGGGTTCAAGTCTAAAATAGACGTTTTTTCATTGATTGTGGTGTGCTTTAAACGTTAACTCTGGTTAATAGTATTTTAATATGTCTAGTATTTCTTACTTGTTTGATACTGTTTTGCGTGTTAGTACATATATTTTTTAAACATTTTAAAATAATTGTTGTTAAATTAATTAATACAGAAATGCATTTTGTTACCAAGAAAAAAAATATTGATAAATTATTGCACAAAAAAGGTGTGAACGTGCATTTTTATATACACCTATATATTTATGTTTTCTTTGTGATATTTATTATTATTTATTTTAGAAACACATTTACAAATGACCTCAAGATATGGTCGATATAGTCTATAAATAGTATATAAGTACTGAAAGTTATTTAGGAATTTATAATAAACATTTTTTACATTTATATATTTTATTTTATTCACAAGATAATTTGAAAATTAAACATAATTAATCCACAAAAGAGGGGTTTAAAATAGTATTTAATTTGGCTTAATACATATATATTTTTTTAGAAAAAAACTTTCTGGTGATAAATAAGTAAGAATAATGAATAAGATGAATTTCTTATTCGTGTATGTTATTTATCACTTTATTGATATAGTACCTGTGGCGTAATAGACTAAGACGTTGCATCATAATCCAGGAATCGTGAGGTTAAAAACATAAGCACAAATATTCAATTCAAAAGTGTCTAAAAATAAATCTAAAAAGCTGCCCAAACACATGTGCAAATAATAATTTCAAAATATATTCAATTTCGAGCTATTTTTATTGGTGAAAATATTTTTTTCTGTGGGTACAAACAATAAATCCATATCAAAAAGCCAAAATCAATATTTTTACATATAGAAGCAATAATTTTTACATTAATTGTGCAATTATTACAAATGTTAGGCATTTTTTCTAATAAGCATAAAATAAATCGCTCTCTAAAAAAATGTGCTCCCATAAAATATGTGCTCATAATATAAAATTAATAATTAAATTGGATTCCAATATCAATATTTTTTCATATAGAAGCAATAATTTTTACATTAATATGTGCAATTATTACAAAAATCGCTCCCAAAAAAATGTGCTCCTAAAAAATGTGCTATTAAAAAAAGGTGCTCCTAAAAAAGGTGCTCCTAAAATAAAATGAATAATTAATTTAAATTCCATAAAAAAAAATCGCATCAATAAATTACCACTTGCGATTCACAAATATTTTTATAAATACAAACAGCAATATATTCGTTTGTTGATGCTCTCAATTTTTTGATGCGCAAATATATTTTTTTCGGTGAGCGTTGAATTTTAAGTCATATTTAATTAATTGTAGTATTATATATTAGTAAACAAAACAATGCGGTGATACGAGATAGAAATGTGCTATAATATATAGCGCTATTTGTTTGCTGATAATATAGTAATGATATTATTCTTAGATGTGAATCATTTAATGTTCCAAACTCGCTCTAACGCAAAGTTTTTGTCATATAATAAAACAATAACTCATAAAATGTTCATCATTTGATTAATATAATGACTATTTAATTGTCATTGCAGTTTGATTCTTTAAAATATGTTATATAGTATTGTTATTAGTTGGTAAATAAAAAATATTAAGGTCAATAAAATATAAACATCACGTACTCATTATAAAAATATCTAGTGCCACTACTTATTAAAATCATAACATTTTTTAATTATGGTCCAACACAGGAAATTAATTCACTTTTACTGAGTATTTGTATATCATGAAAAACTATATACTTTTTTTAATATTATTATTATCACAGCTTTTTAAATGCACACAATTTTAAATACTACATAGACGCGCGTGTTTTAAAATAATAATGCCGACTGATCGAGATGAACTGATGATGCTGGACCAGGAATTTATTATATTCCGCGCTAGCCGTACGGCGAGTAACAAGTCTATATCAAAACAACGAGAGACATAATAAATATTATGTATTTGTATCTTTACCGGGTGAACCGAGATAAGTGTTGTTTTAATCATTAGGTATGAGTATATTTTAATATATTTTTTAACTATTTATAGATAATATAACAAAAAATGCAATGCTTCTTTAGAAGGCAGAGCCGCTTTTAAGATATAGGCATCATTACAAAACAAAAAAAAATAAAAAAAGTAAAAAGTATCTTTTTTTAGGATAAAGAGAATAAAACCTTAAAAAGGTGAGGATTTTCTCTACAGTAAACCAAATATAGATTTTTTTACCCTTAAACACATTTTTTTTTTAAATTTTTAGAATTTTGATCATAAAAGTGACCAGTATTCTAATTTTCAATCAAATCGTGAGTGACACATATAATATATTCGGGAGTATATTTAAATATTTTTAAACCATCAGAGAATGGAAAGGATCCGTCAAACAATTTACTGTGCGTTGACCGTCGGCAACAAGTGAAAGACTAAGACTAGCGAGGGCAAAGGACGCGCACGGTCTCCGACGCGGTCTTGTGGTATTCTTTGGTCGTCACAAGACCTAGTCGGGGACCAAAATGTGTGTCTTTACATGCGTAGTCTTGGCGACTACAATTAACACAATGCGTTACGGTCTCATCGACCCAAATTTACCCTGTATGTATAGGTCTTCTCGACTCAAAATGACCCTGTAATATGAGTGAGTCTGTGCGACTCAAAATGTCCTTATAAGTATAGGTCTGTGCGACCCAAAATGACCATATAAGTATAGGTCGGTGCGACCCAAAATGACCATATAAGTATAGGTCTGTAAGACCCAAAATTACCCTGTACGTATAGGTCTTTGCGAATCAAAATAACCATATAAGTATAGGTTTTCTCGACTCAAAATTACCCTGTATGTATAGCTCTCTGCTACTAAAAATGACCCTGTATGTATTGGTCTTCTCGACTCAAAATGACCCTGTATGGATAGGTCTCTGCGACTCAAAATGACCATATATGTATAGGTCTGTGAGACCCAAAATTACCCTGTATGCATGGGTCCTTGAGACTCTTAATGACCAAAAATGAATAGGTCTATGCGACTCAAAATGACCCTTTATGTATAGGTCTTGAAGACCAATTCAGACTCCAAACGACCCGGTCTTTACGACCACGTATGCTTCTAGATGTCCCCACCTACAAGATTATTAAATATTTATAAAAAAGTATTGTACAATATACAATATATATATATATATAAAAAAGTTTATTTATATAGTGTTGATCAACAACGCAATTTAACATATATTTTGACTCCGGAGTAGAAGCTCGAAAAAAGTGCTTTAAAAATGGTATAAAAAGTCTATACTCTTAGTTAACCCGGTATATATATATATATAGTATATACGCACTTGCGCGATAGTTCTGACTCCGTCGAGGTTGCAACTTTTGGCGGGTGTCAACAGAAACACACGCATACGCATGTATAAATATAAAAAATACCGTATATACAAAACGATCGCGAAACTCGTGATCATGACTAGTCATGTGAGTGGCGATCAAGCGCAATCTCTTTGGCTTTAACAGGGTTTCCTATATATGTTGTTTGCCAATATTATAATGTTTTTAAAGAATAAAATAAGTTACGTGTTTTTAGACTGCATGCTTTATGTTTGCATGCATGTTGCATGCTTTTAGAATGTATGTATATAAAAAACATGCAATATAAGCATGTTTTTATTTTTTTTGTCCTATGTGATTTTTTGGTTACGTGTTTTTTTTACATGGTGCACAGAATGTTTAAAATTTTAAATATCGCGAAAGTATATCGTTATTTAACTAGTTCATATTTCGATTTTATGGAGCTACACCTTATTGGATGAGAATATCTTACTCGCTTTAAAATGTGTATAATCTTTTTAGTTTTGTATTTCTTTCATGTTGGCACACAAATTACGGGACACCCTGTATATTTAGTAATACATCGTGTTTTATGCAAAACATAAATTAAGTTAGTTTAGTTCATTTCTTCGTGCTGATTATTATTATGTATTCAGTATTCGCAAAATATATATGTCGTTCTATATATATATATATGTGTATATATAGGGTTCATCAAACGCTGCATTTATTTATTATTAGTTATTGTTGTATCGCATATTAGATTTAAGTAGCTGTTTCCAATTATAAAAATCCTATTTGTCAGTTGGTCTTATAGACCATTTCTGTCGACCATTATTTCACTCGTAAAATTTCTCTTACTATAAACCCTACATTTTATCTATTTTAAAACTAGAACAAATAGACCTATCTGGTAAGAGGATAAGAATTTGTGTATATAGTCAAACTGACTTTAAAGAACAAAACAATTTTATAAATCAAAACTGGTACTCGAATGCTATGAATCCCTAACAAAACTTGCAGAGTCAAATACTATTGGGTTCCGGCTCACAAAAAAAGAAGGAAATGAAAAAGTAGATGAGCTAGCGAAAAAGGGAACCAAAAGAGAACCTAGCAACTGATTTCGCAAACGAAAACGGAATGTAGAAGTATGGTAAGAATATTGACAGGACACTGTCTATTGCAGGGATACTTGCATAAAATAGGTCTGTCAGACACTAAAAAATGGACCAACTGCGAGGAAGACAGCCCTATAGAAATGGCATATCTTATGTCACTGCCCTACACTTTCATGGCGAAGATAATCATGCCTAGGATGGTTTTACCTGGAGGATCTAAAGGAAATTGCGGACCTCTCGATATCCGGAATTAGGAACCTCATAAAAAGCTCTAAGACCGGAAGCAAATCGAAGCATACTGGAATAAAACTGGCTGGATTTTTGCTATCATATAACTAGTTGGATTGCTATGGGCCTCATTTGGCCTATTATCGGTGCATCTCCTGCACCTCCAACTTAACCTAACCTAACCTAAATCACACATTTTATTTTTAATCTTTCATGGTCTCTATTTAACAACGTTTGGTCGGATGTGTTGGCAATACCGCAGATAAATAAAATGCGCTTAGGACTGAACTATAATTTTGGTAGGCTTAAAACTCCTCTAAATAACGTATTATGAGAATGGCTACGAATTTAGCGAGCTCCAAATAATTAAATTTTGTGCACCTCAATATTCAAAAACCTGCTCCAGAAAATTCAAAAACCTCCTCCAGAAAATCCAAAGATGTGCTCCATAAAATTGTAAAACGTGCTCCACATTGTGTGCCCCAAAATAATTTAAAAAACGTTCACCTGGAAATGAAAAAATGTGCTCCAAAAATTGTGGACCTGAAAATTACTTTTTTTTTAAGGTCGATGTTTTTTTTGAGGTGCACGCACACCTTTTTTTTTTGGTGCACCTTTTTTTAGTGGTTCTCACTGTTTTTTTAAAGTGGATGTTTTTTATGAGGTGCACATTTTTTTTAGGTGCACACTTTATTTTGAGGGCATGATTTATTTTAACCCTTATGAAAATCACGAAGAAAAGGACTGCCTGGTTCCTGGGTCCCTCTTATAGGATTTAAAAATAAACAAATAAAATAATTTTAAATTTAAACCAAAAAAAAGTTCACCTTCAACTTTAGCTAATGTTCGATTACTGTTTTCAAAAACTTGATAAATTGATGATCTTTGAATTTTTTTATCATTTGTATTTTAATAATAATATATTTTCAATTTCAACACGAAGTAATGAAAGCGAATCCTATTTTAATATATTATAAATGTATATACACAATTATACATCATGTACAAATACCTATATACATTATATGTACAAGTGCAAATAAATAGGTACTATGTTTATATTCGTATAAATAAGATAGTTCTATTTGACTATGAGAAATAATAATATTTTTAGAATATACAATGATTCTGTTTATATACATGTGACAAAACATGTGTTTACAATTATTTTTTAATTGAAAGATCATTGCTTTCCGCATACAAGATTCTTATGTTATATATTTGAATAAATATATTATATATATATTTATATGTATATTGTATAGTATTATTAGAACTTTTATATGTTCATACAGGGTGATCTGTTCATTGAAATATGAAATTCAAATTCAATCAATGTATATGATTTTCACAGTAAAGAAAATATGTTATAAAGGATTAATATGAAAAATCTTTGTTTTCATAGGATCGATTGTTTTATTATTGAAATGAGCTACTGGATTGTTCCCGATGGTCCCCGATGACACCTCTTCGGCACAAAAAAGAGCGGTGAAAAAGAGAAAATACCAGCCTTTTTCGCAGTTTTGGAACTTCTGATTGAAGCATAGATACGGTCATTGAATCGAACTCTGCTTTTGTCCCCAGATTTTACAGCACATTGCACTCAAACGGGGTGCACATAGTCCCAACAGCAGACTTTCAATCAAAGCTGTGGCTGTGGCTCTTGGACGCCGCGTCGTTAAATGATTCGCAGTGTAAAATTGCTAACTACAGCTGCGATTAAACTGGGCGATAATAAATATCATAATAAATATTTCTTGAGAACAGGACATATAAGAGACAAAATGGTCCTAGTAAGATTGGATAGGATGAACCCTGGAGAGTAGTCTCGACTACAAATTGGACCGTTAAAAGAAGGAGTAAAACAAGAGTTGTTTTTGCATGGTGTTTTCAGCTGGAGAATCCTTACTTGCCCCACTTATAGACGGAGGTAATATTCTACCAGGCTAAAAAAAGGTTTGGGCCATTCCTCGTCAAAAGGAAAGCCAGACTTCCACCCGAAGATGGGACGGTTTATTACTTCCACAAGTTGTATAATACATTTATTCGTCATTGCACAGCGGCTCGGGGTAATCCTAGCCAATATACTCTCTGTACTCTGTAGTGAACTCTATAGTCGGATGTGATAAAGTAAATTCTGGAGCTGACTAGCAAATCACAGTATCAACCACTAAAAAGTAAGTAGAACACAGATATTATATTATATGTTATAAGATCCCAACAAGATCGGAGGAGCACCTGCTGCGTGCAGATCGTCTAAGATCTAAGGCATTTCTGAAACATTATTGCTTATTTGAAATTGTTAACATTTTCGTTATTGGCGGTTATTGATGTTGCACAACATAAATGCAACCGCAAATCGTGTAATACAATTAATTGCATTTCGAATA
>JAAAKO020026420.1:0-14049 GCA_010015015.2 Bolitophila cinerea
ATTTATTGCGCCTGGTAAGGTTTCATTTGCTAGTGGTGGCGCTAGCGTTGTTATTTCTGTACCGAATCTCATTGAAAAACACTGAAAGCCATTTTCGGACAAGGTGAGGTGAGCCGCATTCTAATTTTCACGTGTCACTGAGCTCACGGTGAGCACAAACACTGAAAGTGGGTCCTGGCGTGAGTCGATTTTTGCTTTCTCCCGCTGCAGGAGTATTATACCGCAAAGAACGAGGAAAAGTCGAGAAACAATTTAGAACAAACCAAAGTCAAAGTTTCCCAAGAAGTTTCTCGTGTGGCAAGTGATTTGGACTTGCGGGCTAAGAAGTCGGAGTAACGTAGCTGTAGCACCATGTCCTGGCAGGTGCCCTTTGAGACAGCCGGTGTCCCAAATAAAACACCGGTTAAATTTGTACGGAGACCGTGAAGCGTCCCAAGGCCTATATTCATTTAAAAAGTCCTTTTTTTTATATGCGATGTATATACGTACCGCTTCTTTCTTATATATATAATCCTTATTCTAAACACAATAATGACTTAAATACTACTTTTAACTTATTCTACTGTGTGCTAAAAAGAATAAAACATATACTAATGTAGCTTGACTTAAGGCGAGTTTTAGGTTATGTTGACCAGCGTCGTTGGCGTTTTAAGAAAATGTATCGTAATGTTTCCTAGCTTATATGATTCCTGCGATACATGTTTCCTAGATTACACTACGTACTCGGTGTGACGTCTGTGCGCGCCTCTAAGTGGTGGAGCGCCTGTACCGACCAATTACATATACACTGGCACAATTAATGGTGAAATTTATGTAAAACACAGAATTTCATTTTTTTTGGCCTGATCTAGAATCTTGCCACTACAGCAAAGTGTTCCTCAAATGGTGCAAAGACAATAACATCGAAATAGTGCCAAAGGATGCCAACCCACCAAATTGTTCAGAGCTTCGGCCTGTTGAGAGATATTGGTCTCTGACCAAATCAAAATTGAAGGAAACAAAGAAGGAAGTCAAAGACGAGAAAGATTTCAGAAATAAATGGAATGCATTCAGCAAGAAGGTCTCAGAAACCACCATTAAGACGCTAATGGCAGGGTTACCGGAAAAGCTGGCAGATTTCTACAAACAAAAATAATCAAATTATTTGTGTTCACTTATTTAAATAGAAATTAAATTTGCTTTTTAAAACTGTTTGAATTTATATAATTGGAAAAGGGGTTTCAAAGTTAGGGTAATTTAAATTTATAATTTTTTTTCGATCTCAGTCCTTGACAATTTACTAAACCAAAATTTGTTTATTTGCATCACAATTAGTTTCGTTAAAATTTGTATTTTCCAGATCGGTCCGCAGGCGTTACCTTCACTGAAAGGAATATTATATTCACCGTGAAAAAAATAACAAAATTATTTGTTGCTTTATCTACAGTTGATAAGATGTTATATGGTATAGATAACTGTTATATTATCTAGTGCAGATAAAAGGATATCCATATTGTACAAAAAATATTTCGTACAGATAAAACAGTTTTTTTTGTTGAAGATACAAAGCTTATCCTTGATGTGTATAATTTATTCTGTTCAAAAATAAAAAACTATTGGTGTTCTTAAAATTTATGTTTATTTAAGTTTTAAATTATTTATATTATCTCCAATTTAGAACATATCCATAAAATTGCCGAAGTAAGGCTTTATAAATGTAATTGAATTGTCCTTCTTATTGCTTGCACATGCTTTGTGTATGGACTAAAGTGTTTAACATAACCTAAAATATTAATTAATTAATGTTGATGATTTTCTTGAAAATAGCCTATTTACTACAAACCTTTGTAGAAACATAAAAAGTATACTTGAAAAATAGGTCCTTAGTGAAATATATGTCACAGGTCAAATCAGAAATAGGGTCCGACTTTGCTTAGAATGACATATTTTGTTATTATAAAAGTATCAAAATTTTAGATGGCCGTTGAAAGAACATTATTTTGTTTTATTTTTAAGAATAACCATAATTTCATATACATATTTTTTCGCAGACGATATATATATTTTGGTTTTTCATCGGGTCTTTTTTATATGTATATGTATATACATATTTAGTTTTTTCTTAAACATTTTTTTAGGGGTTTAAAAACAAATAAAAACTATCTCGATCTTTTATTAAACCCCCAGTAATATGTAAATAACAAAAAGAATATTTTAAAAATGTTAACATTTTGTGGAGACAATGTAACATTTTATTATATTCAAGAGCGTAAAATATAGATTTACATTATGAAAAAAATACCCATAAATACATAAATTAATATATATATTATGAAATTTTATAGGTACTCGTAACATTCTCCAAATAATGTATTTGAGAAAGTAAAAAAACTATTAAAACACCTGTGTAATTTACATGTAATGTATTATTCAGCTCGATAATATTTCGGACATCATAAATGTCTGTAAGTATACACCACAATAGAAATAAATGATCATTAAAAGTAGATCAATGCTTAACTCGGACATTAGTAAGGCGGTATTTCCAGAAACACCAAAATTAACGAATTCACACTCATTGTTTGAGGTCACAGCTCCCATCAACGATCAGATACGCTTAGGCGAACCGATTACACTAAACATACACATTAAATAGCATATAATTACACTGGAGCCTATAAATAAATCATAATTGTGTACACTTCATAGAACTTAGCTATATAGTTATCGAAATGTAGCGCAGGCCCCGTAGAAGAAAAAACTCCAACGCCGACGACGACGTATAAGCCAAACTATATTGTACTTTTATATAATTAATAGATTTATGTCACGTATTGTGTATATATAATATGTACAAAGTACAAGTATTATTATATGTAATAAAATTCACAGGCGGTATCGTGCACGCAATGTAAAAAGTGCTCCATCAACGTGCTCGCGTTTCTTTGTAATCACGGGTGCGCTCGCGCGCTTATGAAGTAATGCATCACCTTTCGCGCAGGTACGCAATTCGCATATAGGACTCACGTCGCGTCGCGCGCTTGCGTTGCCGTCGGTCGCCTTGCGTTCCTCGAATGCGAATGACGATGAATTATTACATGTTCGCGCGTCGTTTGACGTGCCTCAAATTATTACATATAGCCAATATATATATATTGTGTAATTTTCATATATACGCATAAATAAACAATATACATATATAGTATCTATATATAGTGTAAAGTCATTCACGTATTATTCATAGAAAACCTCCAAAGTGATATTGAGCCGTTCGTTTGAGAATGACGACATCGTGAATTGTAAATTTCTCAAGTGTAGAATGTCGCAAGATGCATTATAAAATTAAAATGTGTCTTAAGGACTGTGTGCACTTTAAGAAATGACGATGACGCGACACCCGACGACCGACGCATATTGCAACACTTTATGTTGTTTTCTGTTTGCATCAATGAAGTTGTCTTAATTAATTTAATTAATCTAATTATAAAAAAGTAGCACTTGCTTCGTGAGCTCAGCTTTAATACTAATTGAAATCCGTTTTCATATCATTTCAGGTGTGCCGCCACCGTGTGCCGCTGTGCTGACCTTCCTGCCTACAGTTCAATACTAAATTTCCATCGAAAACACTGCCGCCGCGCCGCAGTCAACTCACGTCAACTCACGTCAACAAAATTAATAATTTATTTCTTTTTTCAATTACAAAATAATTAAATAAAAAAAGACCAAAACTAAAGTGCCGCGTAAAAGTGTAATTGTGTGTGTGCGGCGAAGCCAATTCATTTAGCCAAATATGCGACTTCTAATACATTTTGCAACATTACAATGCACATAGTATAGCATATGTGTGTAACTAAGTTAAGTATACTATACTATAATATATTGAAAATAAATCTATTATATTTTGTGCGCGCTGTGTTCGTAAATGGTTGCAACTGCACCGCGTGTGTGCACGCAATGTGCAATGTGTCGTGCGCGATCGCAGCGGAATAATAATTGTGATATTATCTCGGCGGACTAATGAAAACCCCATTACGCTTAACCTAACTCATTTTTTTTAGTTTTTTTTTTGTATTTCGAGAGAGAAACGTTAATTAATTGGTTGCTTGCTCGGTGCACGCACGATGCAGTTTCTGCTGCTGTTTCTGTCGTTGTCGATGTTGCTCGGTGCCACAAGCGCGAACGGCTGCTGTGCCCCACGGTGACATCAACGCATATCAACGCGTTAGATCCAGTCTCGCCAAGTTAGCGTGCGCGCCCGCCCATGTGTGAGTGAGGCGTCTAGAGCGATCTGCATCAGATAGTATGGACGCAGGTTTAGTGCCAGAACGTACGTGTGCGACGAGGCTGTGAACCAATGTGTGGCATGGCCGCAACGCAAGTGACCCATAATCGATCACGGCAAGGACTCTCTGTCCTGGTGTTTTTGCTGCACATCTGGTTGGGCTACTGTGTGTCCACGTCGATACCGACTGCCATTTCGGACGACGTGCTGATCCGTGAGTCGGTGGTGATTCCGTCGTCGGTCGACTCAGAGAAGGAGGCACGTGAGCTGTACGACAAAGCGTTGCGCCAGTATGGATCATATGGTGCGTCGGCTAGGAACATCTGTGCGGTGTGGGAGTTGCGCGGATGCCAGTGCTCGGGCGCCGTCGAGGAGCTAGCGCTGTCTTGCCGGGGTATTGGATTTGAGGAAGTGCCGCTGGATCTGCCCTTAGAAATTATTAAACTGTAAGTAATATTATTTAGTTTATATTCAAAATTGAATATATTATGTATTCAATTATTAATTTCCATACATTATTTCATTATTTCAGTACTTAGGTCAATGTACTAAAATTATGGCTAAAACATACAAATTTAAAAAAGGTTATTATATTATTATATATAATTTCTAAACAATAGAAAAAAGACAAAATGTTATCAGTTCGAAATTATTTATGGATCTTGAATTTGAAAAAAAAATGGAAAAATTATAGTAAATTTATAAAAAAGATTTAGTGTGAATGAAATTGTATTTTATTCATGTAAAGGTAATCAGGTCTTTTTTATATGTCTTAAAACCTCTTATAGGGTTCTTTCTTTGTCTTTTTTAGTTATTATGATGATGAAGTGACACAATATGGGCATTTGGTTTGTCAATTTCGAATCGAATTAATTCTACTGTCAAACAAAGGTTACGTAGCCAAATAAATGAAAACAATTTTTGTTCTCTCTTTGCTTTTCGCGCATATTTATAAAAAAAAAACAAAATTATTGGGGCAGATAATAATATCTGGCTGGAAATTTTTGTTATTGGAAGCATGTTTTTTCTCAGTAAGAACTGTTATTTTAAGGTGCACAATATATAATTTTAGGAGCACATTTCTTTTATTTTAGGTGCACATATACTGTAGGAACCGGAGTAAATATTTTTCTTTTGGAGAGCCGTATTTACCCTCAAAATATTTTAGGTTTTGATCTTTAAGTCATTTTAGAACATTCCTTAAATGTTTCATTATGTGTTTTTCAAATTGTTTTTTTTTATTTTTGCGTAAAATTGAAGGTGTTTGAGATTGTCAGTATTCGGCAGTCTTACTGTTATACCAATTATACCAATCATTTATTCCCACGAAAATTAGGTCGATTCTTAAAAAAAATCGAATTAAATCGATTCTCCAAAATAATCGATTTTTTCTAGATTTTTCGATTTTTTTACACTGCATAAAAAAATTATAAAATTTTATAAATCGCCACTCTACAAATGTAAAATTGTATACATACATAAGCAAAGAGTATGAAAAATTAGGAACAAAATTAAAACAAATATATAGTTTATCCAGATCTTTAAATATTATTTGGAAATTTAATATATATATATATATATATATACATACATATATAACCGTGTGTTGTTGTTTTGCATATTTGATTATTTATTTTATGCATAAGTTTTCGATTTAATTATTTAAAATGATTTTTTATTTTAAGATTTTTTAATAATTACTTTTTATAAAAAAGCGGTATTTAAAATTTGGATTGTTTTTTATAAGTTTTTAATTTGTTTAAGTTTCATATTTTTTAGCTTTTTTTGAGTTTTTGGCGACATCTTGAAAAAAACATTTTTTGTTATGAAATAACGTTCTGTGAAGCTATACAAAAACATAAATAATAATTGATTGCGCATGCCCGATCTCATCCATTTGATTCTAAAAGCAATTTCGCCATTTTGATTTTTATTGATTCCACATATAACAATAACAGTTTGTTTGTGATATCATAATAGTAGTGTATTTATAATTTATATCATTTTAATTTATAGCGAAGTTCTTTGACATTTTTATTTTTACACTCAGTGTTAGACTGTACGTTTACACCATGTGTACACTAATAATGTATAGATTGTAAACACTGATATACACTATTAAAAAAAATATGCGAAATGATTTTTTTCTTTACGTTTATATGAAATAATTTATATAAATTATAAGGAAAATAAAGAAATTTTATGTAATTCATAAACTTGCTTAACAAAAAAAAAATATTTAAAATAATACATTGATATTCTATGTACTTTTTCTTTCATTTGTGAATTATCGCCATTTCGCTATTTTGATTTTGATTTTTGAAAATATATCACAACACGAATATAGTATAATGGTCAATATAAAATACTAATATAACGTTGCTTACTGGGTGTTTATTGAATGTGGGAACTCGAAACTTACTTCATTTAGCTGTATTCTCAATTAATGGGCTGTTTTATAATTTTTATATTTTTTTTTATGCAATGTAAAAAAATCAAAAAATCGAAGAAAATTGTTTTTTTTTTTTTGAGAATTGGCTAAAATATTGAAGAAATTGTTAGCTGGGACTAGAACTATAATAATAACATTCCATACTCCATTTTCTGGTAACAATATCTGCATCTTGTATCTCTTGTATGATCGTGACGTCACCGCGACATATCCTATGGCCGATCTCAATTCTTTTCTTATATGTATACAATAATATTCACCATTTTTTCTTTGTGTTTCTTGTAACCAAATAAACAAAATATCACCAGGCGTTGCGGGGCCCATAACCTGTTGGAAGGCTTATGTTTAGGATAAGTTGAAATAAACAAATATGATATTTGGTATAAAAGATATTATGATATGTATTTAAGTAAGAATACAGATGCAGATCCACATCTTGAACAAGGAAGTCAGTTCAAGCTGTGGATGACAAACAAAATTCCTAGCTTATGAAGTTGAGTGGATATATTAAAATGGTCCAACAAAGAGAGCGCATCCAGCAGTAGTGGTATAAAATGTTGTTATTGCGGTCGGTTCCACACGTTAAAGATAAAAAGATTTGCCCAGCGTATAAAAAAATGCTCAGCAAGTCACCGATTCAACCATTTTGCAGAGATGTGCCATGCAAAGAAGCGTATAGCAAATGTTAAAACAATAATTGTGAAGGACGATGGCAGCGATGACGGAAACGAATGTGAAAGCGAAAGCGACTATCCCGGTGTGCAATTTGTCATTTCAAGTACAATACACGACCGTACTCTGTCTGTAGGACCATACGTTCCCCAGACCTTCCCTAATACAGACGTATGGCACACTTTGTCCACGCCAAAGACTGTACACCTGGCTGTACACCTACGACCGATAGAAGACAGCGCGATCGGGATGACCGTACCCCGTACAAATTTAATCATTACAGTAGGACTGATAAATAGAACTGTACTCAGACCGTACCTATAGACAGACGAAAAGGACTGTATTTCCACCACATGCAGTAGTAGCCGCACTATACGACAACTGTACGCGGTCCATATTATAAGACCGTTCCTAATAATAAAACCACTACCGTAAAAATAAATAAATGCAATTCAATATGTGGAGTGCGTTTGTTGACAATGTGGGTACATTGTAAACAAAAATAAAGCTAATGCAAGAAAAAATGGATGAAAGTCCGACATATCAACAAAACCTTGTATGAAATTCTAAATGCGTCGATAATGCAAAATGATGTTTTTATTTGTAAATATGTGTAAAATGTATACATTATATACCATTCTATTAATTACGTTTGGATATACGCACTTTGGGTTAAATTCTGATTTTTATATTTCTCATATTTTAAATACTAAACTATAAAAGTCTGTGGTTCGTTATGTTTTTCAACGAATTAAATGTCTATGAAATAAAAGTAATTGAGATAAAAGTCCGTTGTAGTGTATAGTTATTATTCACAATCACTAAAAGATTTCACCATTCTTCTTTATTTACCACAAATTAATTATTTCCATCAAGAACGTAACGATTATGATTAGCACCTCTAATTGTATGTTTTTAGTTATCTGATTTCAATTTGCATTAAAATATGAATAAACCTTTAATCAATTATATGCAATTTGCGTTTAATATAACCTCCAAAACACGAATATAAATACAAGCGCATATACAATTTACAATACATTATAAAGTTAATATTCATATTCTCTAGTGTAGTCTGCTTCAGTATGAAGAAAACTATTGTTTTAATTTGTGTGTTGTTAGTTTTGGCTTCTAGCGATGAATTAAATGATAATTTAAAACAGTGGATTTCCACAGTAATGCAGAATTCTGAAATTGTACCAGATATTTTGGATATGGCACCACCGTGTCTTGTAAATGTATGTATAGTATATCTTTTTATTTGTCTTTTATTTGTTGTTTGGAACAATAAATTATGTATTGCGTGTGTTGTTTTAGATAACCTATGCAGGTGACGTAATTGTTGAACTCGGTACTGAACTCACTCCAAGGCAAGTACAGCACGAGCCGCAAATCTCCTGGAAATCCGAAGAGGACATCTATTACACTGTGGTCATGAGCGATCCAGATGCACCTAGCCGCTTGCTACCCAGTCTACGCGAGATTCGCCATTGGTTAGTGGTTAACGTTCTGGATAATAATGTGGATGGTGGCAATACGTTGGTTGATTACTTAGGATCGAGTCCGTCAGAGAATACTGGACTACACCGATACGTTTTTTTGGTGTTCAAACAAAATAACGGTTTTATTGAAGTCGATGAACCTGTCGCCGGCAAATCGCAAATTAGGTAATTAAAAATGTATACTTTTAATTATACGTAAATATCTCTCTTCTCTTATGACTTATAACGAGTAAGACAATAATATATTAGGTCAAATGCTTATTATATCAAAGACATATGACTAATACGTTCCAACTTGAGTTTATCTTTATCGTTCAAATTACAGATTCAAAACATCCACAAGAGATTTGATTGAAAAGTACGATTTGGGCAATCCGATTGCGGTGAATTTTTTTCAAGCACAATTTGAAGTGATGGACTAGACAGAGGACTAAAAAGATTACATTAATTGAATTGAATGATATTATTATCATATTATTTAAATGATTTGTATGGCGTGAAAACATTATTTATTATAGTAGTACATTTTATGATATCCTTATCAGATGTAAGTTGTAATAGCATGTAAGATAAGTACGTATATGTCTGATAAGGTTTCGCGCTAGCGAAGTTTTTTTTAAATCAAATTAGCGATATGTTTAAAATTTATACACATAAAAATAAATCATAAATAACAAAAAAAAAAATTTGACATTGTCTTCCTGCGCCAACAACCTTCTGAAAATAGCAAAAAAGGGCCAAAAAAAACTAAAAAAACACACCCACAAACTAAGAAAACCTATAAATAATACAACAAAAATATTTGTTTTATTTTTCCTTTATTAGCCGAAAATCTTTTGAATATAAGTTATTATTATATTGTTTTGTATTTCCACAATATTTTTTAGAAATTAATAAATTTCAAAATAATGTTGGCGCAGGAAGACATTCCCCTGTATTCACGTTTAAAATTTTATTAATTTTAGCGATTTTAAGATATTAGTGCCATGGCAACTCATGTAAAAAGTCATTTCTAAAATCCTAAAATCGCAAAAATTAAAAAAAAAATGAGTGTGAATACAGGCGATTGTCTATCATTGCATATTGCCGAAAATTGACAGTTTTTCGCGCACGCTATTGTTTAATGAATTTTTCAATTTATGTTAAAAACAAACACATAAAACCAATAAAAATGTATTTTAATAATAGGGTCATTTTGTTTGTTTATTTCGAATTGAATTAATTGTTCTATCAAATAAAACACTCCAATGTTACCAGTACGCAACCAAATAAATTAAATCATTTTTTTTTCTTGCATATTTGTTGGTTTAATACTACATAATAAAATTTAGCATTGTGAATTTTCTTATTAGATATTATATACTAACGTATTTTGGCAAAATTTGTTTCATTGGAACGTGAACTAATTTATTCTAAAAAATCGTTCTAATTAGAAATTGGTTTCTTGTCCAAATTATATTTAAATAAAACCTTATACATTTAATTTGAAAACACTGAGTTCTTTTATACAGGCAAATATAGAATACAGTCCACTAAAATTTTTTATATTTTACGCGATTATATTTTTATTAGCATATAACTGAAAAAAAAACACTTAATTAAGTTTAAAAGTGCACAGTCACGCAAAAAAAAAATGATTCCAAACTTTTCGATCCACCGCACACATGCACGCCGCGTTGTTGGGTACTGAAAATGTTTTGGGATCTATTTCATGTATTTTACCTATTTTCTAACAAAACCTGTCTGTTCTAATATGAGAGGGCCGAAACCGTAAATTGGGTGGCAACTTGAACAGTCCGATAAATACAAAACAAAGTAATTCATTTTTAATGTTTATCTTTTTTAGATGTAATTATGTATTTTTTGTAAATTTCAAGAAGAAAAGTTTAGCCATTTTCGAGAAAAAGTGGAAATAAAATGCACTAAAACCAAAAATTTGCGATCGTGCACTCTTAATGTCTTTAATATTTTATAATTAAATAAAATAAAATATTAGTTCGAATTTAGGTTTAGGTTGTATTTTTTTAAAAATCTTGAAAGTTTATCGTTTTACATCAATTTTTTTTTGATTTAAAAAGAATTTACCGAATTTAAATTTTTTTTTCTACCATTTTTTTGTTTTCATAAATACATTTGTTATAATAAAAACAAAAATGATTCTATTGTTTATTTTAAATATTTTATGATTGAATGAAATAAAATATTAGTTCGAATTTAGGTTGATCCATCTTTTAAATCAAAAAGTATTTTTTTAAAACATCTACAAAGTTTAACGTTTTAAAATAAATATTTTGTGATTTCGAAAGAATATTACAATTTTTTCCATTTTTATTTCTTTTAGATTAAAGTAATTTTTTATAAGATCTTGAAACTTATTGTTTTATAATCAATATTTTGAGATTTAAAAATAATTTTGAGAAATTTCTAATTTTTTTTCGACCCTTTAAATAAAAATAGACAATTCAAAAAAAAATTGTATTGAAAAATCAATATTTTGATTTACTAAAACAATAACTCCTAGACAAGAAAAATGTATATTTTCTTGAAATATTATTTCATAGACTTTTTTAAATTATTGTTTGTTGTTAAGAGATATTTTGTAATGTAGATATTTAAAATAATATTACATTAAACAAGAAATATTTTTAATGGATGTTTCTTATTGAGTTGAGGTCTTCAGACTTAATGAAAACAGCAATTATTATCTTAAAACTAATATACAGGATTTTGTATAAAAAAGTATAAATCCTTTGAAAAGAATCCAAACACATACAAAATAATTGATTTACAAGTATATAATTATAAATCAAAGCAATAAAACGATTTATACTATCTCATGATTTGACACTAATCATACTCCCGGATTAGAACTCACTACATCTACATTTACTACGATCCACTATTACAAACACTTCATCAAGACAAAATCACTCACCTTGCCATTGTGTCGTCTAGAGTTTCCTTTCTAGCACCAATGTGAAGATCAAGAGCACACTTTTCACCGGAATGCACGTGCACGCGGTGATTACTAAAACAGTTAGTCTACTGAATTCAAGTATATATATATATATTCTATATACTTTTAACACAGATTATAAGATCTATTATCTATTATAAGTTGAGTAGTTAGTTTTCTCAAAGCACCATTTTCACGAGTATTATATACCGGCACAAAAACACTCTCTCGCACACACACACTGACACACACTGTTTTCAATAGAAGACCCACTCGGAACGTGGCCCGCAGTACAAAGACAGACGAGAACCGGGCGACCGGACGAACAGAGAAGATCAATGCTCACGAGTCGCGCGCACTCCGCTATTTATATCGAAAAAAGGCGCAAACACTTTATATAAAAGTCTAGTACTCAATTGCACGAGTATTAGTAGCGAGTACTCGCGTTTTACTGTGTAAGTGAAGAGGTACTCTATGTGTGTGTGTGTCTGTCTAATCACTGAGCGCGCGCACTGATAATAGGATAATAATAACTGTATATATACTGCAGGAGTTGTGCTGGTGATAGTGGAGGTGATTGTATTGGTGTCTCTCGATCATGGCTCTTCAAATCGTGGTGCGAAACGACCCGACGACGACGAGGACAACGACGACAACAACAACGCGACGTGTGCCATAGACGAGAACCGAGCTTTTTTGTATCGCAAACAGCTGTTTCGCTGAGATTGTCACCCGCACTCTCGTTAAACGATTGTCGAACAGAAATACTGCAATTACTGTTTTCCGCGTCTTGCGACGTAACGCGGCGTCGCTTCTGATAACTGTAGCACGGTCTATTGTAGTACTTTGGTAAATAGTACACACATATGTAAAGTGCTGCCAGCGTTCCCATGCACTTCCCCCACCCGTCATGCCGAAGACGACGCGAACGCTTGATACATGTATCGCGATTCGCCGCGAGTGCACCGCACAATGTGAGAAAATTAGTTTTTTTGGGACATCCTATTTATTATGATTTTTTTTTCAGTCAGCGCTAAAGCCAACTCTGGATCTAGATACAGATGACGTCAAATGTACAGTTTAGGGGCAGTGACTAAAAAAAAAGTTAGCGAATATTGAAGGAGATGAGCCCTTCGAACGAATCAGGCTTCAGATCGCTCTTGAGAGAGGAGGGGCCAAAGTTTGTATAAAACTTTTTTGTTTAAAGAAAAACATATTTTTAAACAGTTTTCGAATTATTGAATTAAATTAAAAATTACTGCATATTTATAGTCTGATAATATAATTTTTCTAGCACGCTGCTTAAAAAATATAAAAAGTATGTAGCTTTTTTATTTAATTCAGTAATTCAATTTCTGTTTATTTGTTTTCTTCAAACAAAACCGTGCTGTACAATTTTTGACCCTTTCTCTCTCAAAGGGTGCAATCTGACACTGGATTTGTACTTAGGGTGCTTCGCTCCTTCGATATGTGATTTCTAAAATATTTATTTCCGAGCTAAATTCGAGAAAGTCCTAATTTCCTGATATTATTTGTTTCGAGCTAGATCCGAAGTTATACGTTTTTTTTTCGAGATTATCACGATTATAACTATTTTCGAGCTATATTTGAGAAAAATTAAATTTCTCCTATTGTATCTGTTTTCGTACTAGATTCGAATTAATTTTGATTTCTTGAAATTATCACTATCACTTAACTATTTCCGATCTGTACTCCAGTGAATTTCAATTCCTTAATATTATCTGCTTTAGAGCAATTCCAGTTAATCTTGATTTCGGATATTTTTAACGATAATAACTATTTTCGAGCTGGATCCGAGTTAATCTAGATTTCTCGCAAATATCTGTTTCAGAGGTATATTTTAGTTAATGTTGATTTTTTAAATATTTTTTGGAGCTCTATTCTCAAATTAATCACGATGAAAAGTGTTTAGATTTAGATTGGAGTAAAGCCTTATTTCTATATATTATCTTGATTTCTTAGATTTATAAGATAATACCTTTTCCCAAGCTAGATTCAAGTTAGTATTGATTTCTCGATAATATCTGTTTCAGAGGTAGATTTGAGTTATTCTTGATATCTCAGATATTTATTTTCAAGCAAGATTCGATAAAGTAAAAAATTATCGATATTATCGATTTTCGAGCTAGATTCGAGTTAATATCGATTTATATAGCTAGATTTTTGAGTTGATCTTAATTACTAG
>JAAAKO020026431.1:0-14047 GCA_010015015.2 Bolitophila cinerea
GCAAACCAAACGCAAAAGACGCCAGAAAATTTAGAGACATGAACCGAAAGAAGCTTCAAACCATTGTAAATGTGCTCCGAGCAGTGGACTCAAATCTCTGAACATTACCTATATCTTTTCTCACTTCGGCTAAAAACTTTCATATCAAGGGAAATCACACCTAGCAAGATTTCAAATACCAAAATGTATCGAATTGTCTCTTTCATAGAGCAATCCAATTGGTTTGAATATAATAAGTGATATTTTTTTCTATCACTGGGAGAGGCATAATGGGCCCAACTTTCGAAGCCTGCATGCCTACCTTCTTCCGGGAGGGTGAATCTCCCAATAAATCAATATCTATCTTGTACAATTGCTCACTCACGGCAAGACAGAATCCACATATGCAGAATCAAAAATGAAAAAAACTTGTTTTTGGTACAATATTTTTCGCTTGATATCAAGCGAGATAACTTTTTTTTTACGTGAACTTAGTACTGGCATTTAGTGAGTGATATAACTGAAAGATGTTGTTATTATTATTTTTTGAACAATATTAAATCCAAAATGTTTTTCTATGAATTACAGTAATCAGCCGTATTCACGCTCAAAATATTTTACGTTTTAGACCTTTTAGAAATTTTAGAACATTTTAAAACACTCTTATAAAAACTGTTTACCCTAACCTTAAATTTTACGCTAAAATTAACAAATATTTAAATTTTAGGAAACTCATGAAACGATGTTCTAAAGGGTCTAAACTAAAATCTAAAATATTTTGAGCGTGAATACAACGAATGAAAGTGATGTGAACCGTGAATTTTATATGTATTAAATCAAGCATTAAGCGCACCCATTTAATTTGCGCGCGAAATTAACCAAAAAAACATATTCTGTCATTAAAACAACGACCAAAACATAATCACAAATCACAATGTATAACATTCATAAATTCTAATTGCAATTCGTATTATTCAGCCCGATTACATTTGTATTAAATGATTTATTAATTTTAATATATTGTACACTAAATAACAGTTTATCTCAAAATGTTTGAAGACGACGATTGCTTTAACGATGATGACTTTTTGGCATTAACCAATAATCTCTTAGACCAGTCGCAATTAGAAGGTAAATACTCTTTGTTTTGTTTATTATTTTGGTATATTTCATGTGCTGTATATAGAAAACCTCCCCACCAGTGAAGGACGGAACACCTGTTTTGATTGCAAAGGCTCGATCTCCATTCGAAGTTTCATAAAGAGCAATGGTTTTATTCAAACTGTTGACATCACTTTTACACCACTCAAATGTGATCAAAACGATGCTACCGAAAATATAACATTGTTTGGCGATATCATCTATGAAGAAGAATTGATGATTCCAGAAGTTATGGAAGTTTACTTTAACAAAGCTAGGTACTACCGACGACACAAGGCTTATTTATATATTGCCAGATATTAACCATAAATGTGCGTTTCAGAATGAATGTGCAAACATTAAATAAATATGGTGCTGGTAATGTTCAGTTGAGCTGTACTACTAGTTTTCTAGAAATGCGTATGGATGTGACACGTTTTTTATCTACTATTCTGGATCTCATACGCCACAATTTATTTTGTGTAGAGCTTGTGGCAAAACATGTATATTCGTTCAGGATTTTGTTGGATTCCTTGGCGAGCTTACCTATTGTAAACTCTTTACGCTCAGCCATAAGTTCGGTTGGAAATAAAGTGAGTGATTTTTTATTTTTTTTTATTTTTGTAACTAATAGATTTTAATTAAATTCCTGTTATAAAGTCTTCGTCTCCAGTTTACCATTTATTGCATGCACATTTGGAATGGCGTTGGATACATCTGCTTATAGTTTTACAGATGGAGAAGAACGGAAATCACGTAATTTAAATACACATATATTTGCAAATTTGAAAAATTAAAATGTATGTAATAATATTAAAAATAATAATATTTTTAGGATCACATTTCTCTCCTAGATACTGATTTCGAAAAACAACTTCAATTGCTGATTTATGATTTATTTGTTATATCTGTCATTGAATTCAATAAGGTAAAAAGCCTCTTGTAAATATTGAGATTTTTATTTTTTTTTGTTTGACAAGATGAAACTAGTGGACTTGCTGTACAGCAACACATTCTTGTGTTCGTGTGTGAAGGAAATGTGGTTGTTAGTTCAGTTGTTAACTGAAAAACTTAACCGCAACGAGCAATTGAACACATTCTGGCACTATTTCAACAAAGTTATAGAATTTGTAAAAGATCAAAAAGGTATTTTTTTATTTGTTTTTATCCGTTTTTTTTTTAATCATGATCATAGACGTTTATCTTGTATTTGATAATCCGCACGTTCGAAGGCGAACGCAAAAGTGCACTGTTAATAACTGGGTACAATTTTCGATATGGATGCTAACGGGCACTGCCAAACTACATGGATTCTCAGAAAGAGGCGCATATATTGGACCGGGTAGTCTTCGAGTGCGTCCAAATTTTGATCTGCTTGAAAGTATTATTCGTACCTTCTTTGTTTCTGATCCGAACGAGGAGCAACTTCGCGTTTGCTTGTTTGTTATAGAGCCGTTAATTACGGATTGGTAGGTTGTTTTGTATGTTGCTATTTTCTTCAAAATTATACTTAGTTTTTGCGGTTTTAGGTGGCCAGCACAAATCGACCTGGTTATGACGTGCTGGGAGTTCTATCATAAAAAAATAAATTCGTCTTTTTTCGTATCTGGTTCTGCACCCAATACAATGGCGGTCATAAAGTATACGTTTAAATTAAATAATTTATAAATATATTTATAATTTTTATTCATTTAGTAATTCGGTAGTGGGGTACCTGGAGCAAATCCAAAAACGAATGATTACAGAGATCAATCCAAATGATACTAGCTACTCTATTTTTATATATTTTTTGGGAACAAATTTACGAAGATTAGGATCTACTGACGGAACGAATCAAATACGCAAGGTTTTAGGTAATCTATTATTTATTACAATTCTTGGTATCAAATATTTAATATTGTAAACGGTTAGGCAGAATTACCTCCAAGTTCTCAGCTGCAAAACTAATGGCACTAAACGAAACGGGAATGCACAACATTATTTCGCTGTTTATTACGTTAGCGCTAACCTCAGACAACGTGGAAACGGTAAATAATTATATTTATACCTTTTTAAATACATATAATATTTTTTAATTGATTAGTGTCAACGTATTCAAAACTTTCTTTTGCAAATACCTCTCACAAAACTATCAACAATTCGCCAAGTGACGATGGTACGTGGACACTCTGCACTTTTGTTGTTATTTATTGAGAAAGGATTTGATGTCACTCAATATATTCCTAAAGTTTTGGAGCAAGTACATTCCATACATTTAGACGATGGTTCTATACAGTCCATGAAAATTCTTGCTGATAGTATGTTACACGTTTTTGCGAGCTGCGAAACATTTCAACAAGGCGAGCATTTATTATTAGGTGAGTTTAGGGAATTATTCCGAAAATATACATTCTTTAAAATTCTTTAAATTTAGGGTTTTGGATAGGAAAGTATTTACCGATATGTTCTAATGCGGAGCATGAACGAATCTTGAGTGGTCTAAATGTAACGTTAAAAAAACTTCCAAACGTTATGAGTGTAATGAACGAAAAAAAAAACAATCCACAAGCACTTGTACTTAGCCTGTACAATTTTGTACTACCATTTGTAAAACAAATATTTAGTCATAATGAACCACCGGCAAGTGCAACAACAATTGCAGCTACGTTTTGCCTCTGTTTAACCACAACCGGTTTTAAGGCTGGTATACACACATTTCAAGATTTGTTCAAGTATTTTACCGAATGCAATTGCCGAAATATACAGTAAGAAGTTCAATTTAATTCAGTTTTAATATTTTTTTTATATGTTTAAATTTAACAGAACTTTAACCAGTTTCTTGGTCAACGTTTTGTCAACGGACTCTTGCCGACTTATAGAGTCTACCTCAATTATACGCAATTGGATACGATGTAACTTATGCTCCAGTATCTACAATCAAGACTTAAAGACACTGACGAGTATTGTGGTAGAGCTACAGGAATTCCGATCAATTTGTGATGCTCAACCAATTGACATTATCGACTCCAGTGATCCTTTGTGTTCTTTCTTCAGTGAGATAGGTCGATGTTATCGCCAAACAGCCGTAAGAAATATTGTAAAATAAAGTAGACACACAACTAATTTTTATTTCGATTTATAGGACTTTCGTAAAAAGTTTTTGGTATCCGAAAAAGTACACAATTACTTATCTACATTTTGCAAGTCCGTTTCATTTGTATTTGAAACAGGGGATAATTTTGTTAAAGTCTATAGCATTATTGGTATTATTGTTATGAATTGTGCCGAGATTGTTTATTCAAAAGTTAGTTTTTTTTCTTACACTCGTAGCTAAAATATAAAATAATTAATATTTTCCTTGAATAGGCAAAAGCATCATGTTTCTTCAATGTAGCCATGTTTCAGTACTTTTTACCTACATCACTTCTTACCGGAAAATCACCTTTGCCACAGGAAGCAAAGGCTGTACATAAAGTATGGCATCTTCTGGTAACCGGCATCGAAACACTGGATTTTAAGGGTGACGCTCATTTGACAAAAGTATTATCTGACCTTATCGTGAAGTGGTTGCCGCATTTTAAAATCGTAAATACGTTTCTTAAGTATATATAAAAAAACATAATTTTTATTTTTTTTGTAGTCAACTAATTCCCGAGAAACTGCACGACCGTTTATTTACTGTCTGACCCAGTGTACTGATTCCATGGCAAAATTTGTGCTACAAAAAATGACGGGTACATTTTTGGTATTATTGCGTAGGCAACCACATTCAAGTGTTTTACTGGTTATGGAGATCTTTCGGGAAATGCTAATGTCCGTGCAAGAACCAAAGGATAAAGATAAACTAGAAATTCTAATTGGTATCTCATTTGAACCAATGGTCGAACACGCCATGATGGTGGATAGCAGTTCGCATAGTCACAAAGTTATCTTTGATTTTTTTGGTAATCTTTTGCGACATGATAGTTTCCAAAACTCTCCCACGTTAAGGTACTTTAATACTTGTTTGTATTAAAACTAATACATTATATTTGCAATTGGGACTTTTGTTTAGAAACATCGTGAGGAGTACCTTAAAAACAATGACTACAAAAAATTTAGCATATTTTTCTGGATTTTATTTCGAGTAAGAGTGTGCCTTCTGTTTTTTTCTTTTGTTTCGCTTATTTATTTACGTATGTGTCACTCTGTTTTATCTCTGTATATATAGATTTATGATGAAACTGGTAAAAATTAATCCATCCATAGTCAATGAAATTATCGAACACACTCGTGAAGAAATTGATTCTGTGGAGTATTTACGAGGAGCTGGTCGCGATGGGAAATTAAGGTTTGTTTTTTTTTGTTTTAAGTACTTTTGTTTAATATTTTTTTTTCAGACATGAACTGGCTAGATTAGAGGGTGCAATTTTGGCTGCTCTGTAATTTAATCCATCGATTATTTATGAGTAAATCTCGAATTACATTACTATCATATTATTTAGTCCCAGCTCAGAGCAACAATCATTCTTTCAAAAGAACAATTAGTAGTGGGTAAAGCCCTGGTTAAAATGTAACATGACAAATATAAAATTAAAATTTGAATATGTATATGTATATGCAAAAAAAATAATTTTATATATATATTCCAGAAAAAATAGAATTATCTTTGCACTATTGGTCAATTATAATTGCTAAACAAATTTAAATACATTTTTTTTAAATAATTAAAATGAGATATAAACATAACTAAAGTTCATCATGCCCGTTTTCAAAAGCCCAGTCCTCTTTGATAAAATCCGAAGCCTTTTCACCAATCATAATTGTTGGTGCATTGGTGTTGCCACTGACAATTTTTGGCATAACACCAGCATCGACAACTCGCAGCCTTTTAACTCCGCGTACATTTAATCTATAGTCAAGCACTGCACTAGCATCTGTAACCGGTCCCATTTTAGTAGTACCAACCGGATGGTACAAAGTTGATGTCATATGACGCGCATAACATTCCCAGTATTCCAGAGATTCAAAATCATCGAAAACATCACACTCTGGTAGTGCCACCCGTACAATCTCACCTTCGTGCTTAAGGAACATTTTTGTATTTGATAGTTTTTTCAAAATCTCTATACCCTTTAGTGTTGTTGTTAGATCTTCGGATCGATCAAAGTAATTTAAAAATATTTTTGGTGGATCAAACGGATTAGCAGATCGCAACTCAACTCTACCAGTGGAAAGAGGATTGAGTAGAGCTACAAAATACATAACAATTTCAGCATCATTATTAACTCTAATGAGTGAGTCTATAATAGTGTTTTTGTATCCGAATAATTCCAATACCCTACGAAACATATCCTGCTGTTTCGAGAACCACAATGCGTGGTACTGAATATCCGGATAGCGAGTGTCATTAACGGTACTCACAAATGCCATAAAGTCCGTCACGTCTAAATGTGAAAGTGTTCCCTCTTTGTGCATAGCATATTGAAAGGTAGACTCTACTATCTCGCGAATTGACGTTGGCTTTGCAGTTGATCTATGGTAGGCTTCAAAGTACGGTACGATTAAATGATCTTGTAAATTCAAGCCAACAGGCAGGTCTTGAACAACGTTAATCTTGTGAGAATTAAGATGTGACTTTGGACCTACTCCAGACAACATTAAAAGTTGTGGAGTATTAATTGCACCGGATGACAGAATCACCTCTTTACGGAATTTAACTATGAAATCAGATTTTCCACCAAGCGTAAATCTTACACCTGTTACGGATTTGTTCATGTCAATCTCTAGCTTTGTTACAACAGCATGCTTGACAATATGCAAGTTGGGTCGATCCTTTGCCGGGACTAAAAAAGCTTTGGCCGCACTGCACCTTGTTCCCTTATCTAGGAATCCTTGTCCGTCTACATAACCCAAGTGTTTATCTGCGTTTATATCATCTAATTCTGTGTAGCCCAATTCGTTGAAACTATTAGCAATAATAGACTTCATCTTAGCTGCACTATTGAATGTATCAATTTTAAGTGGTCCACCGACGCCATGGTGTCGTTGATCTAGAGCCAAGCTAAGTACTCTGTTGTCCTCGGACTTTTTGAAATACCCAAGCACACTGTCCCAATCCCATGTTGGATTGCCAAGCTCATGCCAGTGATCATAGTCACGACGGTTACCTCGAACGTAAAGCATTGCATTCATTCCACTACTTCCACCAAGCATTTTTCCTCGCGGAAAGAAGTTTCCACGTGTGGTGCCCGTGCCTGCAATAGTAGACGGTTCTGCAAAGTAGCTCCAATCTGCCGTTGTGTTTTGTATAATGAAAAACAGTTTGGGAACCTGATGATGTAAAGGACAATATAGCAAAGTTATATATTATAATTAAAAATATATTATGATATATATTACTTCTGACTCGATAGGAGGATCACCGCCAGCCTCGAGCAGCAGCACTTTCCAATTTATGTTCTCACTCAAGCGACTGGCTACAACTGATCCCGCCGAACCTGCACCCACAACAATGAAATCGTACTCTTCCAAGAATCCTGTATACCACAATCAAAAATATAATTTTTCTTTTATGCATTGATTAAATATGATAATATTTTATTACCCTTCTCAAGAGCAATTGGTCCAAAATCTTTAGGCCACATATCGGGCGATGAAATGCCACATTGTGCAGATAGAATTGTCTGCACTAGTAACCCAAATAGTTGATTGGCCGGACCAACTGATTGTCCGGTACAATTAAAAGCCGGTGCCTCCATATTCAGAATGTGTCGTATATCTCACAAATGTAAATAAGTATGTAAGTATATAGTATATATATATATAGTAAAGTATATAAGTAATATTACTTATTATTATTTATTAATTCTAAACAAGAATCGGTTGGATTTTGTACATTGGACGGATTAATAAGATCTTTTTTTTCATATACATATATATTTATATTATATCTTTAGCATCTTCATTTTGTTTTTGTTAACCCGGCGGTGATCCGCTCGATTTTATAATTTAATTAGGTCGCACAAGATGACTATATATTTACTAACATAAGATTTAAAATGTATATATTATTAAAAATAATATTTGTATATTTGCACTTTAAATGTATTGTTCTACTAACTGCAATCAAAAATCACATAATTTAAATATTTGCATTGTTGATTACGTACATGCGGCGTTTATAGGTCAATGACATAAAATAATAATAATAAAACATATATAGATATACATATAGTATTAGGGAAAAGAACTTATATATTTGTTACCACTTTTTAGGAACGATGCGGTATCTTCCGTAGTGGTCAGATGTCTTCGATATACTAATAATAAGACTGGAATATTTTATTGATGCTTGTTTTTGCATGTTTTTTTTTAAATGTATATAAACAGCGTATCAAATAATAACTGTAGCAACATATGTGTTTCCTAACAAGACCAAATAATTGAGTATTTTAAATTTTATAATCCTAAACAATATTTTGATCATGAAAACCTTTAGGCAGTATCGTATCATTGATCTTGATTAGAATATTTGAAGGTCACACACATATACACTCTCTTCTACTTATGGTTTTGAGACAATGCATTCTATTAAAAAAGTCATAAAATAAATGAGTGCGTACAATAACCTAATAACCGATAATCTATAATATTCATATAACATAAAAGTCCGATAATCTAATATAAAAATAACCTAAAAATCAGATAATTATTTAAAATAACCTAAAATCATATAATCTAAAAACCGATTACATAAAATTTTATTTTTAACACTGTATTGTTATAATGATGGCGCGTATATAATGGTATTTTGCATTGTACTTTCAAGGATGCCGTAGGGCGTGTATATGCCAGAAAAATAATTAATGATTTGTTAATCAGCAAAACTACGATTAAAAAGTTTAAAGAAAACCATTTTTGTTATTTGAGATTTTTATGCCCAATTCTATCAAAGCAAGTCAACATTTGAACCGGCGTTTAAACTCGGTTCAAATGTTGAACTGCTTTAATTGGATCGGCCATTAATGTTAATTTATTCGGAGGAATTGGGAAAAAGTGTTTATCTTAAAAATAAATGTTAATATAAGATAAATAAAAGAAACGTTATCAATCAATGCATTCAATTTAATTTCAATAACTATTACATAGTATTACGGCACAAAACATTTTTTAAATTTTTAAAAATATTAAAGCCGATAATCTAAAATAAAAGAATAATCTAGCACGATTTGAATCCAAGCATTTAACGCACTTATTATTTTGTACACTGTCAATATTGAAAATATTTTTGGATTTTAGTTAAAACGATTTTATGTTTTTAGATTATCAGCATTTTATATTATCGGCATCTTAGATTAAAAGATTTTGATGTTATATATTTTTAGGTTTTTTTTATTAGTAATCAGTATATTAGCTTAAAAAATTTAGATTATCGGCTGCACCGAAATAAATCCTTGCAAGTGCAAGAAGTTAAGCGCTTGAGTGCGATCGTATTTCTTTAGGTGCACATTTGTAAGTTGCACATTATTATATAATTAGGAGCACATTTTTGATTTTTTAGGTAAATATTATATTTTTTGGTACATTTTCAATTATTTGGTGCCAGTAAAAAATATATGTGAAAAATAATAGTTATAATAATATTAAATATAACAAAAAGACTATATATTTTTAAAATACAATACGCTGTAAAAAATCTATATTATTTTATGTTTGCTGTATGGTGAATTCCCGAGTTTATAAGTATATATATAGAGAGAGAGAATGGAGAAAACAGGTTTATTATTGCGCATTTCTCTGTATTATGTATTTTTACATAGCAATCAAATGTACGTCCATTCCATTTAATTAAACCAAATATTAAGTACATCAGATTCGCATAACTGGTTCCTTTTGTCAGCCTATAAGTTCTGCTAAACACCGCCAAATCTGATCCACAACTTACATTCGTTTCTTAAACAAAAGAAAATAATGTAGTATAAGATAACTTATATTTTATAAAGCTCTTGGTGGGTTATTTTATTTTCCTTGGATCATTGTACGATTTTGAACAAAGTGGGTTTTTGGCAATGTTGTATATCGAGGTGTGGGAAAGTAGTCAGATGATGGGTATAACACACGATAGTAATTAATACACTTTATTGATGGTTGTTTGTTTTTTGCTTGTATTGCCATTTGCCATACACTACATCAGTTAACAACACGCATTATTCACACACGTGTGCTCTGTCTGTGTGTGTACTCCATCAAGGACCACATATAACAGAAAAGTGGGACAAACGGCGCTGTCTGTGACTTATTCTCAAGAGACTTAACGCCACGAAAAATCCTGACAACAAGTCACAGTCCGCCTGTGCATTGCTCTTACGATTTTTAGTGGCAATAAAAATACGTCTCTTGAGAATAAGTAACACTCGGCCTATGAATTATCTGAATTATCGTCAAGATTTTTTGCGGAATTATCTTCCTAAAAATGTTCCATCTCACAAAAATATAAAAAAAATTATAAATTAAAATAGTTTTTGCTAATCTTTTACACATGTTTTCTCAAACTATTTTGCTTTTTTTTGCTTAGCAAAACTGTGACCACGATTCGCCAAAAACGGGACGTCCGGGGTTACGTTAATAAATATGCATAATTCCCTTAATTCAGTAATATATGTTTTTGTATTATGTTTCTGCGAAATTCTGTATTATATATACGACGGCATGTAATTATTTGTCCAACAAAAACTAATCCCATGACATTTTATCCCAAAAAAAAAATGTCATGAGAAAATAAGCCAAACAAATGACCCCAAAAAAATATATTCTTGATTTTTTATTAAATTTGAAATACAATTCATCCCAAAGCAGTTATGTGTAAAATATAAAATATAATGATCTTTATATTATATGTAGGTAAATAAAATTCAAGGTTTTGCGAGTATTTTGATTGTTTTTTGCTTACATTTTACTTGTTTTTTGCGAAGAAAAAAATATTAGAATAAAATGAGCAAAAAACAAGCAATCCACTACTTTTCTTTCCATTCTCTGGTAAATTTAAATCTTTTAGCGCGATTTTTAATAAGCTCTTCGCACCATTTTTATTTTAAAAAAAAATCAAATCTGACCATGCCCAACACATATATATGAACTAATGACATAACAAGAGTTGTATGCCGAAGTTTTTCTTTATACTAAAAATGTGTACAATAATTGTTTTAAGGTAGAATGTTATCAGTCACGAACCAACTTGCGTATCGAGTGGTTGTGTATCGTATTAAATTATACTCCGAAATCGCTGGCTTCACAGCCATCCACTTTTTCAATATAATATATATATTGTTTTTTTTTTCTCAATTGTGTAAAAGTGTATGCTCCGCGGATGCAACACCCAACACATTTGTGCCCTACCGTTAAACGGTCCGCGCATAACCGCGCGGTTCAATATTATAACCTAATATCTAAAAACATATACTGTGGCCGCTTACGGTTAATAATAATACTGTTCAGCACAGACAATCAGACAATACAGTGCTGCGTGAGTGTATGTGTGTAAAGTGTTGTGCGAGTGCGCTATAAACTCAAATTACACATTCATATATTCTACAATATGATGGACATTGACAAAACATGCACGAATCCGTCCTCACCGGTGGGGACTGATTTTTTAGGTTTTACTGATGAGGATCGTACGCCTGATCCATTTCTTCCGATCACTAAAAGACGAAGGACAAAGAGACGTATCTCTGACCCCGGTCCGGCCCCAACGATCACAGCTAACCGGTTTAATATTCTGGAAGAAGTGTCTACTCCAAAAACATCGAAACCGCCACCTATAATTGTGCTCACACCCCTCTAGGAACCAATCCATCGCTAAATTTGTTTTATCCGGTCTATGCGTCATGCAGGAATCCTACCTCGGTGAATGCCTATCCGATCTCAACATTAGGCAAACGGAGATAAAGCTACTGACACGTTCAAACTAAAGCGCGAAATGGAACAATGAAGTTTTATATATGTTCGCCAACACCATTGTCAAATGGGATGTGTTAAAAAAACTTAAAAGAGGGCCGACACAATGCCGTAACTGCCAGAGGTGGGGACACGGCTCTTCTTATTGTCACCTTCTACCCCGATGCGAACATTGTAGCCTAAACCACCATACAGGCAAATGCTCTGCACCCGTCGATGCATTTAAAAATGCTGCAAATGTTTTAAATCCCATGCAGCAAGTGATTTACAATGCCCGGAACGCTCCAAATATATGGAAATTAAAAATCGAGCTATCCATCGCCAAATTGTAGCGAAAAACGGAGCCAGAGAATTTATACTAGCTCCAACACCGCCTAAGCTCCCAAACAGCTTTGCGTCAACACTTAAAAACTGTATTACTCCACCTCCAAAAATCAACGAGCCTGTAAATTCGAACGAAGCACATGAAGAACTGCTGTCAGGAACTGAAATAGCTAATATTGTATGTGAGCTGGTTAAAGCAATTAAATATTGCAAAACTAAGGCCGATCAGCTGCAAATAATTGTTAAATATGTCTAGTCAAAATCTAAAAATTATTCAATGGAATGCTAACGGCATAAAACATGAAACATACGAGTTACAAGAATTGATCAAACGAATAAATGCTGACATTGTTGTATGTAGCGAAACGTTCCTAAAAAACAAGGACTCCTTTTACATCGAGGGTTTTACTACTTACAGACATGACAGGGCAACGCACGGAGTTTCTCTGTCAGATCGAAACACCATCAAGCACACCCATATTTCACCCATAAGTACAAATTCTCTTGAGAATGTAGGTATTATTGTAAAAAATAAACTCAAAGATTCTCGTGTCTCCTCAGTTTATTGCCCATACTGCCAGGATGACATTAAAAGGATATCTCGGGGTCCTAAATGAAAAACTTTCAACAGCATCAAAAAGAAACATTTTTTGTCCTAGCACCACCAGAACCGACATACTACCCATCGCACCAGAACATAAAACCATCAGTCCTTCATATAGTGCTTACAAACTCAACGTATTTATTCAACCAATACATTGTACTCAACGAACTCACCTCCGATCATCGGCCCGTTCTACTAGAAGTATATATATCTCCACAACAAACAAGTGCATCCAGTAAACTCAATTACTCCAAAGCAAACTGGCTAAACATATGTTTCTCGACCCCTTCTTGGAAAAACGATTATTGATGAAGCTATACGTTAGCTTACAAGCTCTATTGTTACCGCAACAGCTGCATCTATCCCCATCCAACAATATTATGAGAAAGCACTTATACTATCCGAACGAAAAAAACACCAAGAAAATAAGGCAATGGCAACGTTCTCGTACTAAAGCAGATATAGACGTCCTAAATTGCCTAATTAAATACAACATTATTTGCGAAAGAAATAAGTTTTTCCAGGAAACGTTATCAAAATTTGAAAAAGGCGATCGCAACTTCTGGAAGATGTCCAAGATCCTACGTGGCAAAAACAGCAAAACATCTGCTCCTCTCAGAACCAACAACGAGCTTTTATACACAGCTGTTGAAAAATGTGAATTATTACTTGCTTCAACGTTTGCTAAATCACCCACCATAACACTCGGCTTGCGGAATGTTGTTGAGATCGAAGTTGAAAACACAGTCCAGGACCTTAGAAGCACTCCATTTAAAGATAGAAATCTAACATTTGCGAGTGAGCTGCAAGCCATCATAAAAAAACTAAGATTTTTCAAATCACCTGGTCATGACATAATTCAAAATGTCGTGTTGAAACATATACCACACAAAGCTATCGTCCTTATCGCAAATATATTCAATGCTTGCATTCAAATGTCATACTTCCCAGACGACTGATGGAAACATGCCGATGTCGTTGCTGTGCCAAAGCCAAATAAAAACCATTGCGAACCTAGTGGATACAGACCAATAAGTCTGCTAAACGCCCTTAGCAAACTTTTGGAAGTAGTCATCCAGAAAC
>JAAAKO020026442.1:0-14039 GCA_010015015.2 Bolitophila cinerea
CCAAATAACTCTACCTAATTAAATACAAATATGTCATCAAAAGTGAACATTTTTTTTGAGCAATAATATATTCTTGGTAACAATTTTTTTTTTTTCAAAAGGCACGATTTCTTTAAACACATAAAATCATGTATAATATTTTAAGTATAGAATTACATTTAAATTATATTTATTATTTTTTTTGTTATTATTTGCATATTTTTTATTTATAAGTGCAGACAACTTCTTAAATATTCAAATGAAAGAGTAATTAGTAGGGAAACCAAAAAGAAGCTCTAGCTTCTTATTGTTTGGCAACCGTATCGTCAGATGAGTAAGGCAGAAATTCGTTTCATACAAATTGAATCAATTTAAGACCTTGTTAGGGCTATTTTAGTCTATTTTAATATAAATGCCTATTTTGGCTTATTTTGAATACTTTAGCTTATAAATGCTCATTTTTACTGCATATTTTAATTTATTTATCGAAAATCAAGCAAACACAAGCTAAATCTGTAGAAAAACAATAATTTCAAAATAATAGCGGACTCGAAATATTGAAGACAATTACAAAGTTATTATCCGGAGAAGATTGTGATTGTTATCAAATATACAAATTCTGAGGTAAAAAAAACATACTGTACTGCTCTCCAATTACAAAAATCGATGTAGAAACCAGTTTTCATTCAATAAAAACGTCTTCTGTTCAAATATCAGGCATTTTTATTTTTTATTTTTTATAATATTTTTTTTGTTATTTATTGGAAAAAAGTTAAGTACAAACTTAAACTAGTAATAAATGTACTTGTTCGTATTATAATTCTATGTGATAATATAGAAATTTGAAGTTATTTTATCAAGTACATATTTTTAAATAAATTTAAATATGAATTATATTTTTTTAAGATATTTTTAGAGCTTATTTTTGGTTGCCCTAGTAATTAGACATAAATTATTTTATTGGCAATAGATTTTTATTGCACAATTTAGGTTTTATATACAATATACATAGTAGATAATTTCACTCTGCTGTAAGTATACTCTGTTTGAATGATGCCGAAAAACCTTCGATTTATTATACTGGTAAACTAAATGTCGTGCTGGCCACATAACCTCAAATATACGAAACTAAAACTCACAGCCTTGTCCGCGTTAAAAATATATACGTGTGTTTTGTGTATAGTATATATATGTACTACGCTTGTGTATGTGCGTATATACCACGTTTATATCGTATTACAACGCATGCGCCAAAAGCTCTTATACACATTTTACCTGTATTATACTAAATTTAAACTCTGTTTTATCGTTTTGTCTATGGAACAACACTGCGAAATATCTAAATCTACCAATCGATAATAAATATAATGTAATGGCTTTTGTTACATTGGTACACGTGGTGCCGTAAACACGTACACACACGCATACACGTCTGTGTTTTTGCTTTTGTCCGTAATTCATCATATGTTACGTATGGTATAAATATGCATTTATATATACATATTATTTATATATATTGTATTGTATTTGCGCGCGTGTGTTATGTTCAAATAATACCTCTAAGAATTCTTATGATTTAAGATCGCGGTTCGGACGCGTGTGAATCTCTTGTATACATTCAAGAAAATTTGGTACACAAACGTTATTCGAACGAAAACATTTTAGAGAAGTGTATATATTTGGGTATTCGCTCTTTTTTATCGTTTTGACTTTGGCCAAAGTACAGGCTTAGTGTATAGACATCAGTATACAAATATATATTCCCAGAACACTCACACTCCAAAAAGTACTAAGTAAATATATTGAATTTGATTACATAAAGCAGCTCACGCAGACGTGGAATGCACACGTAATAAAATTACAAAAATATACAAAATGTTATGGCGGTGGCGATGAATATACCAGTTTATTTTGGGTTATTTGTTTTAAATAAATTATATATAGGCTCTTTTTTAGATATGTATTTACGCAATTAAATTGAAAATATGTTTTTTTAGAAAATATATAATTGACATTGCACACACGAACGCAAGTAATAGGGGGATTTTTTCAATGAAGTAGGTCCAGCACGTATGCCTCCATTGTACTAATTACATACATACTATGCTATATATTTATTTATATATATATATATATATACATAATAATAATACATTATACACATTGTAACAATAGAAAACAATTATTCCTCGATGGCTATTCTAAAAACGGGCAGTTTAAAAACGATGTACTCGCGTATACTCGTATATGATTATCTTCCTAATATGTTATTGTACTATTGCGTTTCAGACGCCGCGCCGCAATGCACGATGGGCAACAAAACTTATTTTTAAATATTGCTAAACAAAATAAATATATTTTTTAAAAAACATCCGAATTGGTAATAAAAACTTGAGAAAAGACAACAAAATGTTACCAAATAGTATTACTAAATTAACCAATATTTTTTTTGTCAAATAAACTAATTTTTTTGTACAATTGTACATATTACAGTTTTTGAATATCTTACAAATATTTGTTTGATTTAATAACAAATTTATTTGATTTAATTACAAATCAACTATTGTAACCAAAATATAAACTAAAAATCAAGAGTGAATTTTGAGATTTCCAACTTTATTGAATATTGATGTCACATAATTTAACCAATTTTTTATAACAACTGATTTTGTTATAAAATATATTTTTATATTTCATTATTTTTGTATTTGAAAACCAATAAATATTATATTTTCTAAAATATTCAAGAATTTGCACTATTTTTAAAACTTGCAAATAATATTTACAAACAATATAATTTGAAAAATACAAAAATAGGCGCTATTGACAAACCATAGTATTTGTAATTTGTTACAAATAATAGAATTTTTGTTAAAATAACCTAACTATCAAAATAAATGTTTTGTAATTGAATTTAAAATTTAGAAATTATGTAAAATTTTGTACAATTGTAATCTTAATCAACCAATTAAAAAAAACATATATTGCCTAGATAGAACAACATTTCGCCCTTCGTTAAAATAATGAAGATCTTTAAATTAGTTTCAAATATTTGGGTCCGTACAGCTACGGCGATAGAAAGATGAGCAATGGGAATTAGCACGAAACTTAAATGCCTATTTTTGACGTTTTTTAAATGTGAATAAAATCATTTTATTATACAGAAAAGCTTAAAGCACGCGCAAACGCGTACATGACCTTTGCGCTTTGCGCATTTAAAAAAAAAACATCCAATTTCAAAATTACAAGCCAATCGTCTAAATCTGTCTAAATTCTGCTTTGCGGTAGTTCCTATCAAGCCACTGCACCCAAATAATATTCATATGGAAAAATTAGGACAACCCACGGTTTAACAACGTTAAAAAAAACGGTTTATAGTAGCAAAAAACAAGTGAAAAACTAGAAAAACTACAATATTACTGACAAAAAATAATTCTATTAATTTTTGTAAGTTTTTCTTGTATTTTGATACTATTATTTTATTTTGGTTTACATTTTTTTATATATCTTTTTAAATCAAACAGGTAAAAAACTAAAATAGAAATTATAACACAAATTCAAAAAAATTTATATTTTTTTTAAATTCTGGCGTGACAGAATTTCTAAAAACAGGAAATAATGACGAGATTTAAATTGAAATGGAGGCAAACAGAAATTCTGTCACGTCAAAATTGTTTAACTATTGAAATTTTCTATTTCAGAAATTCTGTTGCGTCAGTATTTCTAAATTTATAATATATCAATTTAAATTCGAAATGAAGCAACTGGGTATAAAATATATTTTTAATTAAAAAATTTACTGTTTTGTGTCGGGTTGAAACAATAACAATCATCTTGTTATTCGCAGCTATTTAAAAGTTACAAGAACTCCAGTAACCGTTTTGATGGAACTGTACGCAATTTTAAACTCTCTCTATTACCTTTAATAAAAAAACGAAAAAACATTTATTCATCACATTGGGTTACACTATACAAATTAAAAATATCTAAACAATAAATATATTTTATAATCTCTACAGAATAAATATATTTGAATTTCAGTGTTTAATTGCATTATTAAAACTGCTTTAAATTACATTTTTTTAGTCAAACGAATACGAATACGAATACGATTTTTTCCCACTGTGCGCCGCGCCACGGTGCCGATACCAGCACCGCTGCTGTTGGTCATTGACCTTACAAAATATTACGCGTGCAGACCAACGAACGTAACGAACAAAAGAAAAACGACGCCTAAGCTCACGCATTTATGAATAACTCAATATAATATAGTCGAAATTGAATTGTACAATTGTAAATATATGCCATAGCAAATCCCAGGAATTTACAAATGCACACGCACACTGTATATATATATATTAGTAAATGTACTCATACTCAATTATACTCAAACAACAATCATTCACATGTACGAGATAAATGTGCTAATTTCCTGAGTTACTCTGCACGGCTGTTCTGGACGCCTCGAAGAAGTTCGGAAAACTATGCAGACAAAACTCAAAACCACATAAGTTTGACACGGGTCTTGACTTTTGAGCGATGTGCCCACAATTTACGTTAAACGATCGAGACGGCCAGAGGCGCCGCTGACCGGCCAACCGACGGACGGTAGTTAAAATGTATGCATACAGACACATATATCATTAAACAGAATATATATATATATATGAACTATATACGAATTCGAATTGATGGTATACGCTTATCTATATAAATGTACTGTGTACTGGTATGTGTGTGTATATTTATTTATATATGTACTTCCTAAACTTTTCGCTTGTCCAACGCCCACGCACGACACACAGCAGCCACACTACTGACAAAATGTTGATTGTTTTTGAATACATTGTATTTTTAGTGCATGAAAAGTATTTTCACAAATAAATGATATAATAAAATCTAACAATATACATTATGTCAAAAATTAGGTCAAGCCTGTAATATTTCCTGGAATTCTTTTAAAATGTGAGACGTTATCGCCTTTAGTATTTATAGAAACAGCAACCATACCCACTAATACAGCGTGACGACAACCGCTTCCCCCTGCGGGATTCACTTAGTTTGAAAATATATTCACTTATACTCGTACATAAAGTGTGAGCATGGAATCGGAAGTTGATTGCGGCGTATGTTATAGAAGAAACCGGGAAGAGACAGGGAACGGATAATGTATGTATGTGCTGACTGCTGAGTGGCTGACATATATACATTAACATTCTTTTATGATTTATCTATTGGAATTACTAGATGTTTGTATTAGTACATAAAGAAATATAATTTATTCGGAAATTATGTGAATATTTTGGTAATTTAGATCTGAATGTTATACCCAGACAAATTTTGGATCGTATTTAATTTATTACTTTTATGGAGTGAGTTTTACAAACTATAAAGTTAAAATTGCACAGCACCCTTGAAATCCTACCAATTAGCCAAAAAGAGGAAACTCATCAAAAAAGGCATTTTACCGAAATCACAATTCATCGATAGTAACTAAAATGTGTTATAATTCATTCATACATGAAAAAGGCTAGAAATTTAGTATTCATAAATTTATTAAAACACATAAAAATAAATTGTGTTTGCATTAAAAAATAAAACTATGTACAAAAATATGTAACAAAACTTTACAAATAATTGTGCAATTGTGTGCATTTAAAATATAACTTTGTATAAAAATAAATATAATGATTACATTAAATAATCATTTGTTTGTAAAATAATAATAAATGTTTACCTAAATATTTCAATTGTTTACATAAAAATTTAATCAACAAATCATGATACACATTATTATATGTTAACATTTATAATTATTATATTTATATTTTTTTCAATCATAATAATCCTAATTCATTTGAAAGACTTGTATTGATTATATATTTATGGCAATATTTATTATATTTATATTATATGTACCTACTACACATCTATACAATTTATGTAAACAATTTTTTTATACATGTTTTAAATTTATATGTAATTTATGGTTATCATTATCAATTATCATCATTTTCACCAGTTTTTAGACATTCATATAAAATGAGCATTCAATTTGGAAAATAAATCAGATGCAAGTCCAAAAATAAATTTTAAAAAACTGTTGCTATACCATTTTTAAAATGTTTGGAAAAGTCCCAGGCAAACAACCTATATAAATAAATCGCCAAATCATTATATATATGTGCCCCATATTTGAAAAACGACCCCACCTGAAAATATGAAGTTATCAGATTGGGCTCATTTTCACTTATTTGTAGTCCTGTTGACTGGCATTTTATATACCAACTTATAGGTCCTTAATGTAGTCCGGAGCCAATTGCAAGGACTTTGAAGTTTTGCCTATTATTCGTTTTTCGGTTTATACTTATTACATAAAACCACAACAACTATTACACAAATAATGCGATGAGTTTTATTTAGAATTTTATTCGCGTATTACCATGTACCACACTAATTTCACTACTCAAGATAAAACCATCTAGATTTTGATTTGATTCATTTTGTTTATGTTTATGCCGATGCCGTTATTTATTTGAAGTTATTTTTAGATTGATTCAATGCAAATGGCCCAGCTGGAAAAAGTAGTTCTCCTAACAACAGAATAGAAGCTTATACATTGCAGTGTAATCTAAATATTTATATTATTTTCCCTTTAGCGTATATCTCGGATATGTAACAAGCCTGTTACTTGAAATCGAAGCCTCGGTCCACAATTTTCTTTTTCAGGTTTTGAAGACACTGAAATTGAATAAATTTTAAAAATAATAAAAAAAAGTATGAAAATTTAAAATAAATTAAAACATTTTTTTTTATTTATATAATTTGAATTATTTTTTTTATTTTTTGAAATTTGCGCAAAAAGAAAAACCAAAATATCAAGAAAAAGACTCATCGCATTATTTGTGAAATAGTTGTTGTTGTTTTATGTAATAAGTAAAATCCGAAAAACGAATAATAGGCAAAACTTCAAAGTCCTTGCATCTGGCTCCTGAATACATTAAGGACCTATAACTTGGTGTATAAAATGCCAGTCAACAGGACTAGAAATAAGTGAAAAATGAGCCCAATATGATAAGTTCATATTTTCAGGTGGGGTCGTTTGACAAATAATGCCCCATATTCTTTGACATTTTTTGCTTTTGTTTTAGTAATCCCACTTCAGAAGTGTCAGTTTAATTAAAAAGTAATGTTTCTCGTTTTGAGGTCAATGAATTAGTTATCAAATATTTCTCTTTGTATTATAATTATTAACATTTTTAGGATACTGTGATACATTATGTAATATCTAATATTTTCATATGTACAAGATTTCATAGCGATTGGAGCCGTATTAAGGAATTTGTTTTTGACGATTTTGCATGACCCTAGGGTCAATCGTCTCTAAAATTGTCCCATTGAGATATTTTTGTAAAAACTCTTTTGTTATTGTCGTTATATGTATATATCTATATATGTACAAGATTTCATAACGATTAAAGCTGCATTAAGGAATTTGATCGTTTCTAAAATTGTCCCATTGAGTTATATAAGATTTCATAACGATTGGATCCGTATTAAAAAAAGAAACAATTTAAATAAATAAAAATCGCTGTCACCAATTGATAATCCCGTAAAAAATCAAATCTCAAAATACGCTGTCACCAATTGCTAAATTTTCAATTCTTCTATCAAACCTCTCACCATATTCTGAAGCGCCCTGTAATCTCACGAAATATTCGCATTTGGCGAACAGCATCTTTTGTATGTATGTGTGTGTTTGTACCATTTTTGATCAACAACAGCGAAAACGCAAAACAGAGACGACCCGATTGTGTGCGAGTGTGCACAGCCAAACATGCTACATATATATATATATATATGCAATACATACATACTTTATTATATAAGTGTGCATTCAGAGTTTTATAGGACGCAGAATGAGTATATACATTTTATTATTGTGTTTAGTCGAAAAATGTGTATATATAAAAATATGTATATAGTATATAGTTAGTGTAACTGACCTCGGCTAAAATTACAGAATTTGGTGTACCGACAAGCAGACACACACACACACATACACACATACATAAGCCGGTCAGTGAACCACGTCTGTGCGCATTTTAAATAAGTTGTTTGTGTGTGTGTGAATGTGTTTTTGTGTATGAGAATATTATACACCACCATATGTCGATGTGCATTTTTATTTCATTATTATAATCGCGCACAAACTCGCAACGCAAGGCATATTGTCGGTGGCAGCAACGAAAATTTATTAGTCAACCAAAATGAAACACAAAAAAGCATACACACACACACACACACACACACGCAGACCGGAAAAACATGACCAACGACAATAATTATTAAATGGAATCGCGCTTGCACTCATGTCTGTCGATTCGTGTATTTGTACGTATGTATGGGTGTATTATATGGATGTGTTTGTCTGCTAGTGTATTTGAGCGGACACGACTTTAGGTTTTTTCGCTTATTGATGGGCGTGTGTGTGTGTGTGTGTGCGCGCGCACACGACGAGCGCTGACCTCGCTTAACTCGAATTTTCGTGAGCCATCGAACCGCGCCACGCCATGGCCGCAGGCCTCGACGCGCTGCACGGAATAAAGGGGAGAGTGAATTTCGGAACTATAATGTTTTTATTTTTAGGTTAATTTGAATTTGATTGGGGTGACTCATTTCTTTAGTTTGTTATATGTTTAGTTCCTGCATTATGTGCATGTGCAATTATTGCGACATTTTAATTGCGGGTGCGGAATTGAGTTTAGTATTTTTTATAATTATTCGATAATTAATTCTAAATTAGTAAAACATATATTTTTAAGCTATATAACAATTATAAAACGCAACGGAATATAACGTATTTTTAATTAATAATTTATATTTATGGAATTTGCGTTTAAAAAAGGTATTGAAATTTTTCTAGTATTTTCGAAACCCTTTTCGAAATGTGTGTGTGTGTGTTTTTAACTCTAGAATAATATTCTTTTGATCTTTTCATGCGTACATTGAAGCCATTTTTTCATTACATAAACCTCACATTTGTTAACCGTATTTTTAGCTTACATTATGTGTGTACTGCGTATTTGCGTATTTGGCTAGAGGGAGCGTATGTTTGTTTGTGCATACGTGTGCATACGGGATGTGGGTGGATGGAAGGATGTATATATTTGTTTCTGTGTGTGATTCTATGTGCATAAATATATTGCTGGTTTGAATATGTTCACAATTGGAATGAGATTTCGCTTTGCATAACCATTAAAGCATAACGCACCCGGCGTGAGGTTAAAGACTGCAATTACAAATGATATAAAAGATTTTTTTAATTACGGTCCTGAAAACTCTTTATAAAAAAATGAATAAAATTAAATAAAAATAAAGTAAAATAAAATAAAACAAACTAAATTAAATGAAATTATATTGAATTTCATTTAGTAATACATCTGAATCTGGAAAATCGTAAAACGTTAAAAATGGCTTAACTGATTTGTATGCGTAATATAAATTAATAATGATGAAAAACGATGAATGATTTAAAAAATTACAAAATATTCTCCGGCGGGTATTCCTGAAGCCGAATTTTACTGTGAGTTCAAAAATAAAAATATTTCGGGTGATGACCTAAATCATCGTGGCATAAAACGCCGTAGCCTAAATCGTCGTGGCATAATACGTCCTAAACCTAATAACGTCGTGGTATAAATCGTCCATCTATATTTTGATGGTATAAATGTAAAATGCAGAAATTGATTTTGATAAAGTAAATAAGTAAATTTATGAAAAATGTGGTGGTCATCCCCAGTCCGCTATTTTCATGGTTTGTTATCTTAAAAAAATGTTTTCTGTTTCTAAATTTTATTTTAATACAAACAAAATGTCAAAAATCGTTTAGAAATTGTCTCGCTCCAGAAATTGTAAATAAAATGTATATTTTCAGAAACTGTGTCGTTTTTTTTGTTTCTCAAAGAATTTGAATCTAGTAATTGTATCTCGTCAGAATTTTTGGATTTTTAATAAAATGAAATAAAGTGCGCTATTAGAATATTGTTTTAAAAGTATGTATTGATTGCTTCGCGAAAAAACAAGCAAAATAGTACCAAAAACGATTGAAAGACAAGCAACATTCTGGAATATCATTCAGGGACAAGAATAGCCACGACGATTTAGGCTAGATCGTTTTTATCACGACGTTAAAGGCCAATATAGAACCATTATTTCGGAATTCTATTTTTTTCTAAGCATATACCCCTTTTTAAGATGTCTTATCAACGATTTCAATATTTAAAAACAAAAGAAATTCAAAAAAAAAAAAAACCTTAAAAAACATTTTTTTTAAATAAATACTCAAAAGGCGCTTACATAACACATTTTTGCATCTAAACCCTAATCCAGTTATCGGATCCAGACCAGTTTTCGGTTCTTTTATGTTTTAGTGAAAAGCCGTTTTTCTGGTAGACACACGTTTTTCTGGATCAATATGTAAAACGATAAAGAACCAGTAACCTGGCTTAAAAGTCGCGTATTGGCATCAGCAGTAAAAAAAATACTTAAATAATTTCAAGAAGACCAAGTATTTTTTAATATAAACAAACTGTTTTTTGAAATATTAAAAACGACAGATCTCAAAAATATATAACAAATAAGATTATAAATAATATTTTTTTTTATTTATTTTTATTCAAATTTGTTTTGAGAACTGTTTATTAGTGGAATTTTTTTTGAACCCATATACAAACAATATATTATAAATATTTGTTGATTAGGATTATTTAATTGCAGATAATTCGGATAATGTCTGCTTAGGAGAAGGTTCATTGATATTAAATATAGACGTTTCAAGTATATATTATTTTATATAAAAATTGCATGTAGAAGACCATAGAGCCAAGCCCACATGATCTATTAAAAGAATATTTAAATAATATAAAATCTCAACGATAATAATAATGAAATTTTATACTATTTTAACATAATATTTAGTTATACATTTTATTCTATGTTTTTTTTTCAAATACTAATTTTACTTTGTTTTAAATTATTTGTTCCTATTTGTTTTTGTAAATTATACACCTTCTCGTTAGAGCTTATTAAAACTCATAACATTTAGATTCTTATTATATGCTTTCCCCATATTAAAACTAATAAATCAATATTTATATAATTAAAAACTTCATTGATAATTTTTTATATTAGCTATATTTTAATAAATAAAAATTTATTTACGAAAGAACATACCTTTAATAATACATATGTAGTTTTATAGCTGATAAACTCCTCTTGTATTCCTAAAAAAATCTTTGGGGAGCTTTTTGAGAGATGTCGGTTTTACTAAATGCAGTGCTTTGTATGCAGTTAAAAGTACTTTTAAGGCCCAATCCTCAATTATAAGTTTTTTTTTTGTTTTCAACTGAAATAACATAGTTTAAATTTTCTTTATACATTTAATAATATCAATTTAATTTGCAACAAATTCCATTGTAGCAGATAAATATTTAATCTATGAAATAACCGTAATAATGTTATTTTGTTATTTTTAAATAGAAGTACTATTAGAACCGGTTTTTTGTCATACTTATATCACATAGTTGCAACTACTCAAAAAAAATGTAATGATAACATTTAATTTCTTTGTCAAATTCTAAAACTTATAGGCGCATTTTTTCATTTTTCTTGCTATTTTGATAAAATTAAAAATTAATAAAGTACAATATAAAAAGTTCTATATATACTTAAATTGATTTAGTTGCTGATTTTTAATAAAATTTTGAAATTTATATATCAAATTTGAACGTTTTTAGTTGGAAACTAAAAAAGACATGTAAATTGAAAAAACTGCGAACAATTGTGCATTTAAATGCACTGAAAAAAACAAGCCTTTAATAAAAACGTTATTTCTTTAAAAAAAGAGGAGCTAATTCGCTATAAAACTACATATTTTTCATTGGGTCGATGAAATTTTTTTTATATATAAAAAAAAATCAATCGTCTCTAAAATTGTCCTATTGGTACTTAAAACCAATGAACGTATCATTCAAAAATGCATTCTATTAACAAAAACACATTTATTTGTAAGATAATAACCTTAAAAATACACAAATTTAGGGGATAAAATAATTAATTTAGTGTATTGTCGCGTCAACACTTCTGGGTAATTTGAGCCTAATTTAAGAATATATATTTTGACAATTATAATAAATAAATAATTATAATTGAAAATAAAAATTCGGAAACAATTTCAGTTCAGGGAAATGGTAATTACCTCATTGCATCCAAAAGAACATTACAGATAAACTTCAATGTTATTCAAACGTCTTTGCTCAATTACGGCAAAATAATTTTGATATCCAAATAATCTAAAACCAGTGTCGTTCAAAAAATTGTCGAAGTGAGTGTTGGTTAATCAAAAGCAATCTGCCCTGAGCTAGATCAAATTTAATAAATAAAATAACTTTTTAAATAAGGAAAATAACCTTGAAATGATGGTAATATTTAAGAATGAGTATTTAATAGTTAATTACTCAAGTATCATTCAAAATGATAACCAAATGATACGATCAAATAAAAATATGTTCACCATACCACATTATTTACTTCTGCAATTATTACCCAATAGAAAATATTTAAAATTATTGTATTTTATATTTAATTAACCCCACACTTCCAATCAGAAATCAAATCGAGCGCATAGAATTATAGTACCTACTTATGCACTTGAATGCGCAGCACAGAAGCGCAAAGCGCATGCTACAGCGATGCACGCTGCACTGCGCCACATCGCATCCATCAATCCCCGCCAACAAAAAATGACTGATTACGAATGGACAACAAAATTATATACCAACAATCTAGAACCACCGCAATAACAACAACAACAACAACGACGACACAAAAAAGCCCAACAGGTTTGGGTCTTTGAACTCTCACAGTGCAACATAATATTCTATAAATTATATATATATATATAGAAAATGTATCCATTTTATAACATGTTTTTTTGCGCTTATTTCGAGAGTACGCGTGCGCATCCGAGCTTCATTTTAAAATCCGCGCAACCGCACAAACACATATACATATATGCGCACATAAACGCGACACGCACACATCTATACTCTGTCTCACACACACACATACATACACACACTCGAGTGCGCATCTCACTTACCATTAAATATTTTGTCGTTTCCTTTTGTGCCAAACACATTTTTTTCCTCGCAATTCTTCTCAATAATCTCAATTCATTACATGCACACTTTATATAATACTTGCGTGCGAGATGCGTTTGTGTGCATGTGCAGTTGTGCACGGTTCGCTATTTATATAATGTATATATGTATAAGGAATTTTGTGTGTATGTGTGTATGTGTTTAACGCAGATGAACGCATCGCAGCATCAATAATTCCTCGTTGCGCCTTTTTATCATCATGGATCGTCACATCCGTTCAATCTCACTGGCACACACAACGGCCGGGGCCCAGGTTTGCTCCGCCGTCCGCACTCCATTCGCCTCGTCTGGTCGCTCCAAGATGCTGAAGATGCTGTGCGCGCTAGGTGGTTTTTTGTATGCACACTATACATATATATATATATATTGTGTATATGTATAATCTTATATTAAAGTCGTTTCGTTGCACTTTTCTATGCGCTCGAGCGCATGCGCAAAGGCAGAGAACCAGTTTTGGCTAGCCAAAAAACCAAAAAACGTAATCTTCGGTAAAAGCGCGCGAGCGCATGCGCATTGCACACATACAACGTATGCGCAGAATGACGAGCGAACAGTGCGCCACACTATGGGAAAGAAGCTCAATAATTTAACTTTTTATTTACATAAAAAAATACAAAAAAATATATTTTTTATAAAAACTTGATAAAATGTATTTTGTACTTTTCTTTAAGTTCAATGTGTAAAATTCATTTAAAAACAACCAAATTTTCAATTCAATTATTATTTTAATTTTTAACAGGTATGTCTTTGTCAGTCTTTGATATATATAACACATCACTCAATAAGTCCGTAGGATGAAACATAGATGGCGTTGCTATGTAATAATCCATATGATTT
>JAAAKO020026453.1:0-14036 GCA_010015015.2 Bolitophila cinerea
CCAAAATGTCCCAGCGACAATCTGAGTACGTGCGGTCGTTTAGCGGATACATTGGACTTGAAAAACTGCCAATGTAATTGAATATCTGACCACCACAACCTTGACCTGTGAATGCACCTCGTAATTACATACACTATCCATTAAATTTGATAGACCACTTTTACCTTTTTTGTTTGCCATGTACGTGATATCGTAAACACCACTAGGATCTCTCCACATCAATTCAATTTTCCTCACCTGAATAACGACGGAACTGGTGTTTGTGAAAATCGGATCCGGTTTAGCCGAACACAATTTCTGAATTAGTTTCCGGTCGTTTTTACCATCAAAAACCTAAAGCAATACTCATACAAATAAATGATGGCACAATGTTTTCCAAATTTACGCTTATTGGTGAGTTGGTATCATTGCAATCTTTTTCAGTGTATATATGATATCCGGTAAAATATAGTGAAATCGTGTAGTTGTCCGGAACGTTTATATAAGTTTCGCAGTCATCGAGCTTATTGGCAAAGATTCGACCTTGCAGACTGGTATAATTACGATGACAAGCTGGAATAGCAAAATAGAATCATCCATTTTCAAAAAAAAAAACAAAATTCAAATTCCTACCTTTCTGCATGCTTGCAACCAACCTAAATCCAGTGTGACTAATTTCTGCGTCACTGATAAAGCTCAATTTTACTTTGTTTGTACCAGAAAAGTATTCCGCCGGCACTACTGAGCCACAATACTTGTGAGGTGGCGACACATAGCGAGAAACCTTGAAAACAAAAACAGATACAAAACGAACAATTAAATCGATTATTTCAATGTTACTTACACCGTAAATCAAAGGATTCAAAATCTGGGTTCTTTGGCCCGAATAAATTGTTTCCATACCGAGTCCTTCAGTTATTACTAAATTGCTTGGAACATCACTTATCTCCAGATAGTCTCTGGTACAAGCATTCGTTGTACTGTTGTCCCTATTCACGCCATCGATGTCCATTTTCTCAAATCGAATGTGAATCTGCTCATCACCCGGAGCTTCAATAATCCAATTACATCTAGAATTTGCATCATAAATTTGTAAACCAGGTGATTTTATAATTTGTTCCGGCAATGAAGGACTGAGCTCGTAATGTGATTGTCCACATCTTGACTCAGTCATTGTGAAAGTGACTGTAATTGAACTGCCACTTCTGTCTGATTTCTGTTGTGCTAAACATCGAAATAATTTCGTTAGTTTAATCTATTATAATTCCCTTATTTAAGAAAAAAAATCATACATTTTACATAACGCATCCATAATGATGATCCCGACGAAATCACGTTAACCGGAAGCGTATGTCCACACATTCTAGATCCGATCTGTTCGGCAAAAACACCTGCTCCATCACGTATCTCAACAAAATCACAATCACATGAATTATTATTAAACGAACAAGGTTCAACATGGAACAGGCTAAATTTTAATTGAACTATAAATCCATTGGGTACGATCACTTTGTAGTGACAATCATACACATCTCCTGTATTCGTGGCCACATCATGTAAAGTAAAATTACCACCCGTTTCAGTGAGATTAATTTCCAGATCACATATCGGAACAAACATAATGAGTGCTGAGAATCCACCATACGTTGAAATACCATCTGTTTTAAAGTTAACCACAGCCTTGTTTGACTGAATTTTTATCGTTGGTGGATTTAATGTTTGGTTTCCACACAATTGTGCCTTACGATGGGATAACTCAACGTTACTACCCTCATACACTGCCACATAATCCGCGTAGCATAATTCATTATTATCCAGTTCGAAAGTTTCAAAACGTATAACAATACTTCGGTTTTCGGGCGCTGTAATGTTCCAGACACAATCCAAATTATCAAAATATTTCTTGTCCGTTTTGGAAGTTGGTGAACTAATTGAGGTGCTGTCATTTATCATACCACCACACCGGTCCAAACTGTACTCTAACTGGAATCCTTTGCGTTCGATCCAGAAGTCCGAGTAGAAATCAATTTTAATCGCATGCTTGTAACGCATGTGATGCAATGAGTTCGAATGACAATAGGTTCCTATTTTATCATATTCCGTACCATAATATTGAATCTGGTAAATTGTTATATTGTCAAATTCACAATTTCCTGTAGACTGTTCCATTTCAAAGTCCAAGAAATTTAAGTTAATGTGTTGCTCAAATTCTGCTAGAATCGTGTATTTGCAAATCGTATTTCGCGGATAATGTTCCGGATATCTTGGACTGCTGAGTAGTTGCGGAACCCTGGTTGCTCTAAAGGTTCCGCCACAGTTCTCTTTCCATACTGCCGTGAATCCATCACCAGCTATCAACTCATTACTTCTAAATCGTACTCGCATCTCTGGACCCGTAGAATTGAATGCCTTTGGCATTGTACGACCACAAACTCTACCCAAACTAATCCATTGATCATCCTTTTTATCAAATACTTCGATAAAATCTTTCGTACAATTTACACTGTCTTCTATGAAAAATCGATTTATAAACGATAAACCAATGTGGAATCCAGCCTTAGATCGAAGCTCCCAATTGCAGTCAATTTGATTTGGGTAAACCGAACCGTTCTTAGGATTCTCAAATTGGTAAACGGGTCCATTCAGTATGCCGCCGCAAACGTTGTACGATGACTCAATCGTTATCTGATACACCGAACTAGCATTATAGTTACTAGTATGATACTCTACAAACATATTCGGTCCAATAAGACTGAGTTCCTGCCTTGTGACAGCATCTCCACAGATCCTTGTCAGCCGTGGACTTGTCGGGTAAAGTCCATTGTAAATGTTCAACCACTCATGCTCGCAGTTCATTTCCGTGTGTTGTATCAGGAGTTTAACTTTCATGCCGGCCATCGATTTATATTGCCAGGCACAGTCGACCTGACCATAATTATCCGGAAATATAGTGGGCGATATTAACCGTGTCATATTATTCGAAATAATACCACCGCAATCATGAATCTTGTATTTAATATTAAATACATCCGATAGCATTGGAAATATTCGTTTTTTCATAATAAGTGCTGTCTGGCGGAATGGTGATGCAATAATATCAAATTTATTTGTTTCATTTTTACAGGAGGCATAAAAAAATCGATTTCTTGTGTCTGGTGAATAAGACACCGAAATGCCTATCGGAAGTCCGTCTATACACGGGCGGGTAGAGTTTAACACGTTACGTTCATCAGAAATCGAAATTGCAATTGTACCCCGTTGTTCGGGTCCTTCGAAGAACGGGCTTTGTCGCTCTACCTCACAATAGAACGAGGTCAAATTCTTGGGTGAACTAAATTCTCCTTCTGTTCCCTCCAAACTTCCTAAACAATAGCTCGGCTCATTTGAAGTAAACTTTAGCTTAAAACCACGATGACCTGCATTTGATTTTACCCACATGTTGATAAGCATTTTATTGTCCGATGAAACAATTGGCTCTAACGGTGATTCACCAAACAAGAACCTTATGCGACTAGAGTATAAGAAGTCATTATAGAATCCAATACGCTGACCATTTAAGGCTATCGATTGCATGTCTATCATTGGCGAAGCTGAAATTACATCCATGTCGAGAATATTGACTTTTATACTTTTACCTTTTGGTACGGTAATCCTCCATTCACAGTACTGTCGAGCTGGACGACTTATTGGGTAGCCAGGACTTTGGATTACACCAGATTCTGCATTGACCTCACCGCCACACTTTGTTGTCGTTGAATTGTACGCTATCGAAAATCCACGATACTGTTTCAATGAATCTCGGGTGATAAACTTAAGTAGAACATCATGTCCATTCGTTAGAATTGAACTGGGCTTTTTCTGTCCACAATAGACACCAATCAAATTTAAACTTTCTCTTTGGTCGTCATTTTCTCGGTTATTCAAACTATAAACTTCTATATGATCGGTAAGCGTACAATTATCTTCGTGTGGTAAATCGATATCAATGAATGTCAAATTTAATGTATCTCCAAATCGACCAGTAACGCGATACTCACACACTGAGTTAATTGGATAAACACCAACACCTGGATATCCTTGTGAGTGTACAATTCCATAGTTATTATTTCGATAGAAACCACCGCACTTGGCAATTGAAATTACTGCCTTGAATCCATTCCTCGGTACAGCCACATCCGTGAAAAACTTCAAACGTACCATATTTGTGTGCGAGAATTGCGATGCTGGCATTTTATTACAGAATAATCCCAGAACAGATGCACCTTCAGTTCCTCCGTCACGCAGTTCGACATACTCTTCATCACAAAGTTCACTTGAGGTCAAATCAAAACGTTCCACAAAATCAACCCTGATTAGTTCACCGTTTGGAACATAAACAGTCCATACACACTCGACGTGAGCCTGTGGAATGTTTGGAAAGTTTGGTGAGCTTATCTCTGTTGTGCTGCTTCCATGTGTCAGCACAATATTTCCACCACACTCAGTACTCAACTCTTTGTACTTTAGCACAAATTGATCTTTCTGTGTTCGTGAAGAACCTTTGTGATACTGTACGATTGCTCGATTTCCACTAGTTACTACGATTTGTGAATCCGAATGCACGCCACAGTACTTTCCAGCTCCCAAGAATGGTGAATCATCATACAAACCGTTCTTTATCAAAAGATACCCATTACAGCTTCCGTTCGAATATATCTCAAAGTTCGACGTCAGGTCAAATTGAATAGTTCTTCCACTGCGCACACTCACCTCCCATTCGCATTTTTGATTGCTTAGCACATCGGCTACATCTGTCATATTCGTGGTCAGCACTCCGTTTGGTCCGTTCATTAAACCGCCACATGCCAGAGTTACATGTCCAAAGAAACCAGTTCGATTTGTGTAATAGTCAGACTTAAAGTCCACTTTCAAATATGGTGTACCGTACACTGGATCTTTTATTGTGCTATCCTGACGACAGAGTTTCAGCAAAGGATTGTAATCTTGAAGATTTTTACTGCTCGACACTTGCACGTAGTCAGCAATGCAATTTGTTTGATCTTCGAGATCAACCACAACAAATGCCATTCCGATGCGATAACCCATTTCAGCTGGCATAAAGATCCAAGAACATTCCTCCATTACATCGTAGCCGAATGGATAACCTGGTGAGGTAACATTTACTATCGCATCCAATCCAACGGTTACCATAGACTTTTTAGTGCAGTTCTGTGCTGATGTGCTATTTTCAAAGAGACTCACTTCGGAACTAGCAAATATTTGTGTCCACTCTAAATGAAACCGGGAATCATGAAATTGTACAATTATGTATACAACATTTGTCATTGATTGCAATGGTTCCTCGGGGATCCTATGTATTTCCTCTAAAACAGGAGCAGACTCATCATAACCATCGTATATCTTAAACATTCAACATTAGTAAAATCCCAAAAAAAAGCAAGATGTTTAAATTTACAGTAAATATTTCTCCTTGCATTATAACCAAATCTTTAAATGCCAGAGATATCTTGAATCCATAAGTTACAGTGATTCGGTACTTTTGCAATTCCGACATATACAGTTTATCTGGATACCGAGGTGATTGCAAGGATCCGGACTCTTCGGTCAGCTCGACCATTTCAGCTGTATAGTATAAAAATGCAGTATTATTTAATATATATGAGTTCTGTTTTAGAAACCCTATAACCTACCGTGTTTATACTGAGCCTTGAAACCATTGCCAACGCCATCATTGTCACTCTTGAACTTAATCCATAGATTCTGTGCGCCAGGAAATATTTCTGGCACCGTTTTACCACAAAAAACTCCTATATATTCAAAAATCGTATTCAAGCTAGTTTTATAGAGTTTTGTTAGATTAGCTTTGACGTAGAGTTAGACTTAGACTTACCCAAAAGCGGTCCAGATTCATCATTCTCGCGAACCTCCAAATAGTCTTCGTTGCAATTGTCCGACTCGTCAATATCCAGCATCTCAATTGTTAAAAGAATTCGATTGCCAGAGCTGGCCTTTATTGTCCAGATACACTCAATATTAAGAGGATAAGTTTCCGGATATTTCGGGGAAGCCAACAGACCGCCCTGACCGCGGAAATTGCCACCGCACACTTAATTGTAAAGTTTTCATTTTAAAATTTTATTAGATTTTTTGGTTTTGTGAATCAATTGTGACTTTTAAATTCTTGAGGATACGTAAAGCCATAAGAAAGTATACATTATGCGCATTATTCTCAACAGACTTTCAGTCAGGACAAAATCCTGACGATTATGCACAGGTGACATGTGACTTATTCTGATATAAATTTACGTCAGTAAAATAATGAACAGGCAAAAAGCCATTAAAAATCATGTTAAAAGTCTAATATTTCCTGACTATACCTCTCTTTTAAAAAAAGGATCAAATTGCCGGTGACAATAATGCACAGATACCCTGAATTAAAGTCTTTTAACATAATTACACCAAATACCTTCCATTTTGACCTTCAACATTTTTCGAGATAAGTACAAATGTTCAAAACACCGAATTCCCTAGAATAGCGGTAAAGTGCACTTGAAGAACCATCGAAGTGAATAGTTACAATTAATAGTAATTATAGTTAGATTTTTGCGAGAGAACCACCGAAGACATAGAAGGTACAGCTACTATGTCTCCGGTGGTTCTCTCGCAAAATTCAAAATCAAAAGTCCCAATATTCTCCTTACCATTATCCAGAACACTGTACTCGGCCTCAAACTCAAAGCCGTAGGCAAGATTCACAAAGTCATGAGTACTCTTCATGGTGATAGACAATGCGTTGCCGTTGCTCACGATTGGAAGTGGATGGACTTGATCGCAGAACACCTGACGAAGTTTTGCCGAACTACCGATCCCGTCAAATATACTTAAGTTCTTCTCACAATTACCATCGGATGAACCATATTTGAATTGGTTGTTTAAGTTTAGGAACGTAAGGACGATATGTTGTTCTATTAGAATGAATTGGTTGTTTATTATTTAGTAGTTGTTGTATTTTAATATTACCAGATGGTAATAATGATTTACCTGGACTAGCGGCAATAATTGACCAATTACATGAATTCGTTAACCATCGCATATTTGAGCCCACCGACAGCAGTCCTGTGTCATTAACTATTATCGTAGATCCGCACGACTGAGACATTTATTGGTTTTAATTTTAGATTTTATATAACTATACAAAAATTACCGTTACATAACTGGCACTAAATCCCTTAGCACCAATCGAATCGTCGGTCTTTAGTAAGATCATCATTTTATTTGTGGAAGAGGTGAACGTTCCATTCGGCTGACCACTGCTACAATGGGTGAGCAGGACTTTTGATTCTTCGCGTTCATGACCTTCGTAAACCTTTTTCAAACGGTATTAGTGACACTTAGTCTCTAGCACATCATATTCCAATCAATGTTAAAATACCTTTACGACATCATGGATACAGTCCTCCGAAGACTCCATGCCAAAATCATTAAATGTCAATTGCAATGTGTGACCTGGTTCGGTTTCCATGAACCACTCACAGAAGCTATTACTTTTGTAATTATTTGGATAATTTGGCGAAGTAATTGTTCCCTTTCCATTTGTAAACTTTCCACCACAAGCTAATTAAATTAATGTAAACAATTGTTTAAATAGATGGAATTTTAAAAGAAACAAGACTAGCAAATATATAAGCTTACATGCTTGACGTGTTTTCCATGTGGCTTTGAAGCCACGTCCAGTATTACTATGATCCGAGTAGAAACGAATAAATAGCTGATTACTGTTTGAGGTCACAACAGTTGCTGTCTTGTGAATAGTTCCACACTCCTGAACAATTGGATTCGAAAAGTTTTTGTTGTTTGAAACCTAGAGAAATCATTAACTATAAGTGTATTGTATACTGTTTATAATGAAGTATTCCAAATGAAAGTTATACCATAAATCCGTCTGATGTACAGTCGGTAAATGACTCAAAATCAAAATCATCAAAAGTTAGTTCAATCAGTTGACCGATCTCGGCGGTTATGGTCCATTCACATTCGGTGTTATGGTCATAATGTCCAGGGTAGTTTGGTGTAGTGAACGTTCCCGTTGGATGATAGTAATGATCTCCACAACCTGTTATCGGTGAATTGTTTTGAAACACAAACTTAGGACCACGTCAATTATATACTATGTTGGTCTTACCTTGAACTTCGTATTCTAAACGGAAGCCTTTATTTATCCCACTCGAATCGGTTAGAAACCTGTACATTTGATATGTTCTGTAAATGTAGTTTATGTTATAAACAATATAACACGTTACCTGAAAGCTACTTGTTCAGCATTCGTGGTGAAATCCTTTGGACGGTCGTTACAGTACTTTTTCGAATAAAACACCTCTTTATTATTTTTCTCTTCGATCTGCAAATAATCGAAATGACATGTAAACGTTCCATCGTCATCTTGGTAACCGTTCTCCACATCAAACTGTGTAAAAGCAACACGTATTTTATTGCCTTTCGGAGCCACAATGGTCCATGTGCATTCCAGCATGCTCGGATAGGCATCCGGGAAGTTTGGTGATTCGATCACACCGCGGTGATCATGTAGTTCACGATTACATTCTATACAAAAAAATATAATTTAAAATATAATCAACTTAATTATTTCAATATCAATACCAGTAATATATCGAATGTCGAAACCACGTCCTTGATTGCTGACATCCGATATGAAACGCACAAAAAGATTGTTTCCGGTAGTGATGATGTGTATCGGATGATTATCATTATTACAAATTTTAGCTAATTCCTTTGCGGATGCATCGCGGCCATCAAACAACTGTAAAACACAAAAGGATAGATACAAAAACCATCAGCAACACTTTTTTCTTCTTCAATGAATACCTCTAAATAATCATAAATGCAATCTGACGATTGTTCTAGATCAATGTCATTCAATATAACATTTATCGTTGAACCTTGGCTGACGGTCACGCGCCAGTCACACTGGGCATTTTCGCTATATGCCTCCGGATAGTTCGGAGATGTGATAGAGCCTCTGGCAGAGTTGGTCATTACACCACCACACCCTGTCATTGATGCGTCCCAGTCGAGTGTGAAGCCCTTGAACGATCTCGTTGAGTCTGACTTAAATTGTATCATTACTGTGTTACTGAACGTTATCATTTCCTTTGGAATTGTATCGCCACAGAATTTTCCTAAAGATGGCGATTGCATCGAATGACCATTAAGAATTTCAATGTAGTCAAATCTGCATTCAGGCTGATCTTCTAATTCAAAAGATTTGAAACTAAGTCGTATCTGTTTTCCCGGCTGAGCAGTAATCTTCCAAACGCAGTTCTGGTTTGCTCTGTAGTTATTTGGCCAACCTGGAGATTTTAACGTTCCACTAGGCGAGTAGTAATTACCACCACAGACTAAATAAAAAACAGTTGAAAACTATTATAATAATATAATCAGGGAATACACTCACTGTTGCTGGAGTCAATAAAATTAATAGTGGCCAAGAATCCATCGCCAGAGAATGAATTATCCGAAATAAATTTGACGGTAAGAACGTTTCCTGTACTGGTTAAAATTGGTGGTATATTATTTCCACAGTATTGACCAATTGTTAAATTAGATGTATCCAGTCCATCAAATACGGTAACAGAATCTGCATAACATTGTGGCGTTTGTTCGAGATCAAACGCAGTAAAAGTCAACTGTACGATATAATTGACCGGTGCCACAAGAATCCATTTACATGTAGAATCTACATTGTATCTACCTTGATAATCTAATTGTCCACTTTTCTTAATAATTCCACCACATACTAAAACATATGTTATTTTAATTAAAGAATTATACGCATAGTTTAGTTCAATGACTTACATCCGGTATCCACAAAAGTATAATTGAGCTTAAAACCTCGTCCTTGAATCGATGTATCCGTTTCAAAGACCATGTGTAGAATGTTATACGATGACATTATAGTCGATGGTCTAGAATCTCCGCATATTTTTTTAATTAAAGTTGCATTTGAATTTTCACCATCGTAGACCTAAATTGATTTAGGTCAAATTATTAATTCTTAATCCTGGATATCTTCTGTAGTTCTTACCGATAACGAGTCATAATCACATTCTGGGAAAGAGTTATCCTCCAGGTCCATGTCTATGAAATCTAGTTGAATACCTTTGCCAGCCGGAGCCTCAATATTATAAACACACCTTTTATTCTCATCGTACGCACTTGGGTAGTGCGGAGATTGTAAAATACCAGTACTATTTGTTAGGGTTATGTCACAAACTGTTTCGTAACTTAAACGGAAACCTTCGTGTGAAAATGACCAGTCCGATTTGAAAACAATGAGTAACACATTTGTCGTGGATATATAGTCTCGGGGCAATTGAGATCCACATAATTTGGCAACACTTGGATCACTTACAGAACTTCCTTCAAATATCTATATAGAAAATTAGATTTTCGGATAGGTTAATATAATATAATATTAAGAATATAAATCAATGTGAACTTACTTCTACATAATCAAAATGACAACCATAGCTATCCTCCAGTGAAAACTGCTTGAATTGAATTTTAATACGACTGTCCTTTGGCAATCGAATGAGATATTCACAAAACATGTTCTGTGGATATCCACCATTTTCGGTGGGTGCACCAAACTCGCCGTGGCTCGATGTGAATGTTCCACCACAACCGGGATAGCCTTCCACAATGGAATAATGTATCTGGAAGCCAGCATCCGTGGAGTCTTCGTCCGAGTGAAAGTGTAATGTGAGTTCATTAGATGGTGACAATATTGGCTCGGGATGGGATGTATTGCAGAATTTAGCCAATTGTTCAGAGTTTGTGTCAGCGCCATTGTACACGGCTAAATAATCGTACTGACACGTTTCGTGAGCTTCCAACTGCATTGTGAAGAAGTGCAATTGAATCCGTTTGCCAGGGTTTGCCATTAGATTCCACTGACAATCTCTGTTTGGTGGATAGTTACCCGGTGATCCAGGTGACGATATCGTGCCGTGTGTAGTTATTGCGAGTGGACCTCCACAAACTAATATTATATAAAAAAAATATATTAAATTAATATTTTTGTTTAAAATGAGGTTTCCTCCTTACCTGGATCGATGCTCTCCCAACTTAATTCGAATCCATCGTGTGCCGTACTATTATCAGATCTAAACCAGAAATACAAAATATTTTGTGTAGATATAATGTTGCCACCTTTCGGAAGCTGATTTCCACAGAATCGACCAATCAGGTACGAGGCTGACGATCGGCCATCATGAATTTGAAGCCAATCAAATCGACACTCAGTTGACATCTCCAGATTAAACTGTGTAAATGTGACGTTCAGCACTTGTGTAACGTTTGTCTTGATCAACCAAGCACATCTCGAATTGTGCGGATAGTTTTCTCCAGGCGGATACTTAAGACGACCGCTAGATGCGTTCAGCACTCCACCACATACTTGATTTTCTGTTTGACATATGTTTCCACTGAATACAGACAAACAGGTGCAACGGAATGTACTTAGGAACGTCGAGCAGGTGCCACCGTTCATGCACGGATTACTGTCACATGGATTCGTCCTTCTATCACAGGTCAGTCCCTCGGTACCAGCCGGACAAGAGCATGTAAATCCAGTCGTTCCATTCATATTACAAGTTCCACCATTCTATACAGACAAAACCAACAAATAGAAATTGATAATCTAGGATACTCATAAAAACTAACAAATTTACCTGGCATGGATTTAATGTACATGCACCCAGTTGCCTTTGAGTACACCCGTTTGGACCAATGCCCATTCCAGTGTAACCGGCGGGACAATAGCACGATTTTCCGTACATTCCTTGGAAACATCTGGCCAGTGGATGACAATAACCGGTTTCGGTGCAAGTTCCATATGAGGGTGTCGTCGATCGAGTGCAGACCTTGCCGTCTCCTTGCCATCCGAAAGGACATACACCGCAAGTGTAGGAGCCCTGTTTTATTAGAGAGAGAGAGAGAGAGAGAAGTAATAATTATTCTCGAAGGAAATACTATAATTTACAGAGAAACCACATTTTTTTTTGAGTGGTCCTTATTTTTATGAATACTTTACTTTAAAATAATTTTGGGCGATTGTGTTTAAAATGGGGTTAATTCCAACAATTCGACACTGAAAGAAGCCATCTCACATGACTAACCCGAACCCAAATTAGAGTCCTTTAAACCATTTATAAGGTGATATGATACTGTTGTAATTACATGGAAATTTATTGAAAAATGTCCCAAAACAAGTAAAAAAACTAAACTACGAATGGGAGTTTTAATTTGTACTTTTGCTTCCTCATCTGCATTGACCATCAAAACTAAGTGGGATTTACACGCGCTAGTGTTAACACCCTAGATATAGCTTATAATCCTTACCTTTGTATTAATACAGGCAACTGATGGGTTCGTACTACAGCCACCATTATCTGTATCACATTCATTGATATCTGTGCAGACATGACCGTTGCCCGTGTATCCCGCCGGGCACATTCCACACACATACGAACCGGGAATATTTATGCACTGCACCAGAGGATCCGTCGAACACATTGGCCTAGACCCATCGCATTCGTCTACGTCTACTGTGCAAGCTGGCAGTACACCGTTAGTCTTCCAACCTTGTTCACACAAACATTTGTATCCTGTGGCATCGTTGGTTTGAACACAGGTTCCATGACCACAAAGTTCACCTGCTGGCCCAGACAGACAGTCCACGCTACGACGTGTGCAATGTAATCCCACGTAGCCCGTTCGACAAGTGCATCTGTGTAGATAATAATAATGCATATAAATAAAACGCGCTAAATCAGGCCTCATTTCGGAGGAATCACCTGTAACTTCCAGCAGTGTTCTCACAGGTGGCCCCATTCTGACAGCCCAGATCTGTTCCAGCAAAATTAGCACACTCATTCACGTCGTTGCTACACGTCAGTCCATCCCAATTCACCGGACATTTACAAACGTAGCCGTTGAACAAATCCAAACACGTGCCACCGTTCTGACAAGGATTACTAAGACAGTTATCTTCTGTGAGCTTTGCAATCAGACCGTTCACTTTAATTTCGAGTCTTGCCATACGCCTGAGAGCGCTTCGGAATCTCGGTAAAGATATTGTCTGCGGTGCCGGTAGGCTTCTGAATTACGATATAAAGTTTATTTTTTTTGGTTTAGATTCCTTCATCCTTATTTAATGTTGTTTTGTTATTCTTACTGGTTTTGCCAACGACTTAATCGAACCCGTCTGGTTAAATCTGCAACCGATGTTTCAAGATTGGCAATGCGACTGTTAGATTCCGTGCTGGTTTGTCCAGGCGTTAGATGACCTCCATCCTGGATGATATTCAAAATATTTTTCTCGTTGATGTTCAAGCATCCGGCTCCTTTGAGACGAATCGTTATGTTTTTGTCAGCGGCTGACTCTAGGATGAGATTTCCATTTTCAGAGATGAACTTTGGCCTAAGAAAACACTTTTAATGATTGTATATAGACTTACACAAAAAGGGCGGTTATATTAATGCATTTCGTGGCATTAGAACGAATCACACTTAACACATACGCCCACATTTGTTTATATAGCATTTTTTCCTTTAAGGATATAGAAAAAACACTTACTGGTCATCGAAATATGCACGAGAATCATTCACCACAGTGGTAAGAACCACAACACAGATCGTCCACCAATGCAGTTGGATCGTCATGTTGATATGTTGATCACGTCACATTCATTCAACAGGACATCACTTAACCTCTTTGTATAATATAGTTCACTTCTTCACTCCTAAATATCTGACACTATTCACAATTAATTCACTGGTAATCCGTTAAGTATTCCTGGTATAAGCTCTTCTCCGTGGTATCCAATTGGTTTGGTTGATGGTCGGTAGATGGTGTGCTCACTGTCACTTTTTCAATAATACTAACAATCGATTCGATTGAGTACCAGTTTTTATATCCATTCCTTATCATAATCATCAGTATGTGAGAACGCCCATATTGAACTTTTAGATTTGAG
>JAAAKO020026464.1:0-14036 GCA_010015015.2 Bolitophila cinerea
GATTTTCTTTAACTCTGCGCATAATCATTTAAATCATGATCATAAAGGAGTTTCGGGCTACCTTTTTGAGGTGTTGAGTCAATACGATCTTCGTTTTTATACCGCTTCACAATATCGCCAATGGTACTTTTTTTCATGTTCAACAAAAAGCAATTTCACGGTATTTTTCGAAATTAAAAATCACTAATTGCCTTTGCTTGAAGGTGGTATTTTTACCTTTAATGCTTATCATATATATTTTTAAGAATGTTGTATTGCGAAAATAATTGACTGTCATTTTAAATCGGAAGCATGTCTTTTATACACGTTTTGATTAAAATTGTACAATTATTTCCATTTACCATTTTTTTTAGTTATTCCTCTAGATATGTACTCCATGAACTATCATCTTTCTAACGTAGTTCAATAAAATCTAAATTATTTTTTAAACATTGATTTAATAGCAGTTTATTAAATTATTGGTTTGTGTCCGAATATTAAAGTGACTAACTGTATGTCCAAATGGAGAATTGGACATTATGTGTCGGTTTTATGTGAACCTAATGTCAGTGTGAAACTCACATAATGTCCATGGACCTTATGTCCGTAAACATTATGTCACCTCACCTAAATCAGCCATAAATGCCTTAAAAACGTATAAATCTCAGAAAAGTTTTCCACTGGCACAAAAAATTTGGACAAAATGCTTCTGAAAAAACACACAGGAAACCAAAAACAAAAAAACGTCAAACTTCATCAAAAATCAAAGCAATCAATTCTAATCGCCTTCTACGATACCAAGGGTCTGGTCACGAATTTCATTCAATTGGCCAAACATAACGTTACGGCAGTATTCTACCTTGAATTTCTACTGCGTTTGGTAATAAAAAATCGACGTGGTGTGGCCAGAATACAGACATTCGTAAAGTTGGTGCTTGTGCGACAAAGCACCTGCTCAAAGTGCCATTTTAATATGCCAATTTCATTTATATACTTTATACTTATATACACGATTTGGAAATAGTAAACCGACAGTTTATACACAAAATGAGCTTTACAACACAAATTGTTTGGGCCCCTACATAAATAACTATAATAGAAACCCATATACAGACCCCCGGTTGAATTTTCAATTACATCGTGACCTCTGGCGAACCATATCTGCTTCCTGACACATGATAAAAGTCTCCACAGTCCATTTAACCTTTCGCATAAACGACCACATCAGACGCACACACACACACACACACCATTTACGCACACCTAATTCACACCACTAAGCGATTTTATAAAATATATATTTATATAATCGTATATATAAAATGTGATTATATCCATGATCCATTGCCAGGCACCACTCAAAGCGCATGCACCCGGGAGCAGTCAGTGATGGTATAAGAATATAAATGTGTATAATGTATACGTTCATAGGTGTCGAACTGGAGATAACCAGATAACTGAATGATAATCAAATACACACAACATACACATACACACACACACACACACACACACACACACACAAACACCGGTGTCACTTCAAAAGCTTTGGGAAAGCGTACGCGTGTAATACGCTATACATTTATGTATACATATACAAAGCGGCCTATCAAACGCACCCGCATATATACAACACATTATTTATTGTTTGTCTATAACGAGTGAGTGTGGTGTATTCTCTTGTGTTATGTGTCCGTTATATACGGTACTTTACATCGATTCCGTTTATATTTATACTGTGTATTTGTGTATGTTTGTTGAGCGCGTTTTTTTCTCTTGCCATGCTATTAATCGGCACAGTTTTCACTTCAATTCACTGAAAAGAGTTTTCCAGCTCTAACCAACTCATATTCCACGTTATTATGCACCTATATGTAATAACAATAAGTATAATATACATAAATACAGTGGCGGCTTGTCTTTAGGGGTAACCTGGGGAAGTGACCCACGGTTTGTTTTAGTTGTTTAATATATTGAAATCCAAAAAAATACTTTAGAAATGATATGAAAAGTAAACCTCTCTTTCCAGAAATAGCTAAATTACTAGTGAAACCAGTATAAATTAAAAACTAAAGCTAAGAGTACATGAGCTGACACAAGTGCCAGTTGTTTGACACTCTGACGAAAAAAGTGCCAGTAACGTGGCATACGCGTGTCAGACGGCAACTGACAAATATAAAAAAATAGAGTGAGTACAAGGACTGTACACTTTGTCCAAAAGTGTGACACTGATTGAATTTTGGGGTCTGCAATGGGTGAGTAGACGGACTAACACCGATATGGCAGACGTATCAGCTATTTTTGTCGTATCTGCCACTTTGTGAGTACACGAACTGGCACAATTGGCAGATCTGTCTCTATTTCCAGCTAAAAATTTTGTATCTTTGCGCTATATTAACACTCTTAGACTCGCTATACCAAATAAGGCCAATAATTCTCCGCCAACTATCTTCTTCTATATAAAATACAAAGTTTTACAAATTTGTAACTACAGTATTTAATTGTAGGATTAAATATTGGCCATAGAATGTAGAATTTTCCCATTTAATAGAGTATAATCAGTAAAAGGGCTGAAATGCATAAAAAATGCGCAAACGTTATTTAAAAAACTGAAAACCATAAAATACTAAGTTTTTTTGTAATGGTACTCAAGGTAACAAAATGTCAGCAAAGCTTCTTGTATTTTATGAAAGCAATTTTTAAAAAATCTATCGCCATATGAAATTACCTAAAACAGGAAATAAAAACAAAATTTGAAAAAATATTAACTAATTACACTGGTAAAATAAAAAACTAACTTAAAAAATTTGAAGTGTGATTTTTTTAATATTTTTTTTTGTTATTCAAAATTGAAAAAAAATATTCATTTTACTTGCAGTTTACTTGCAATTTTAAAAAAAATTATAAAATATATATAAAATTACAACTTTTTTAAATCGACCCATCCTATTGTGTAGGCTTAAAAACTATTATATATATATATAATAGAATTTCCGTTATATGAGTTTTTGTGCCACTTTTCAAAAATGCTCCAAACAAATATAAATAAATTGTGGATTTTTTTCAGAATTTTAAATTGATGATAACCCTCCACCACAAGGGTTAAAGATTTCTATATACATTACAATAAAATTTACTGACTTTGTAGTTAATCCCACAAATTGCCATTGAAAAGGACGCCTATATTTTAAATATGCATGTTAACATAGTCTATAGAAGATAGAGGAAGAGAAGAGATACACAAAATGCACGCAAGCAATAAAATCATACATGAGCACACCAAAGAGCGATGATGGGTTAAATATATTTACTATGAATAATTCAAAAATAATATCTTCTTCTACGAAAGTAGGCAAGTAGCAAATATCGGAACTAATGTAAAAGAGATTCAACTGTCAAAGTCCGCAATTTTGAAAAAATATTGCAGCCAAACAAAAAAGAACACTCTCTTCATTTTTTGCAGGATGTTTACCCAAGTTTATATATATATTTTTAAAAAATGCAGTTTTTAATTACTTTTTCATTTTTAATATAAACAAAAAATATATATATATATTTAATTTAATTTAATTTTTATATAATTATAAATTTTGAATAAAATCGTTATATTCGTTATTTTCAGTATAACCTCAAAACCAACGTCACACGTAATTTTAGCCGAAATGTAACACCCAATATTTCGAAAAGATAAAATGGGTATTTTTATGCATATAATCTATTAAAATAACAAAAACCAAATAAATAAAATTCGTCACACGCTGAGTTACGGGATGTCGAGAGGCTAATCACATGAAATAATTATGAAAACAGTATTATAAATTGTTAATAACATTTAAAATATTTCGTATATTTTGAAGTATAAAATGTATTTCTATATTTTGAAATATATTAAAAGTATTCTTGATATTTTAAAAAATAATAATAAATATTTTTAAATATTAAATTTAATATTTCCAATATTTTCGTAATATATATAATTTGTTATAATAATAATTTCAAGTAATAATATCGTATTCTTTTTTGTTGTTTTATATTAGCGTATTATTATGCATATTCCTTTATTAATATTTAGAATATTCGGAAATATTTTCAGAATTCGAGAATTCTCAAATATTTTACGAATATACAAAATCGATTAATGTACATTATCACATAGAAAATGTATATTTTGGTATTTGCTGCATTATTCGCCGGAATTTACTATTTTTTAATATTTTTTTATGATATTCTCAAAAACATTTTAATTAGCGAATATTTTGAGTTATTGTGAAGAATTTGTATAAATATACATAATATTCTCGGATATTTGTAATAATAAATTAATATTTTATTATTCGTAAACAAAAATAAAATCATTTTTTTATGAAAATATTTTCGATATTATTAATATTTCCTATAATATTCGTGGTATTTTAAATTATTTTTCGTAATATTATCAATATTTGCGAATATAGTTTTTAACATAATTTGTAACAATAAAATAATATTTTCATAGATAAAATATTATTGATATACATTATTTGCGTATGTGTGTGTTTTGTGCGATACTGCTATATGCAATCATAGCTCGTATATTTAAATATTAAAATGTAAATGTATACTCGTATACATATATATAATATACACGCTTAGGTATATCTTCATTGTATATTTATTATAGTTATTGTATGTATTATAAATTATAAGATAATCGACAAAAGCGCGTGAATTAAGAACGGACAAATAAAAGGATGTATTTATTCAATTTGAACACGCGCTCAAAGCGTATATAGCATTTTATTAGGTTTTATGTTTAATCTTTGTGCGAGCCGTTTATAAAACACCAATTTGTAAGTATATCACCGCTTGAATCACACTATATAAATATTTTATGGTGTACACAATATAGCTGCTGAAGATTGTGTAATGTGTGTATAGAAACATTTATTTAGCGTTTTTTGTACATTATTTATACATTTATCTTCAATTAGTAAAGTTTTTATACACAGCAAAGAACTTGTACATATTGTATGTATAAACTGTGGAGTATGAACAGTCTGATCGGTTTGTTTCCTCATCTCATAAGGATTGGATAATTTATTAAGTTTTGGCATAAAGGATAAGTACGTTGAAACAACTCGGTTCTAACTAAAAATGACATATCTTAATATTTTTTCTTTGGAAGTTCAGACCCGAGTAAGAATTTTCCTGTTTGAGTGTTTCTTGTTTTTGATTTTAAGCTTGTTTTTTGTTATTGTGGTTTTGTTTTGGTCGTCTTACCATTTTTACACCTATATATGATTTTAATAAATGTTCTTTCATGAATCAGTAAGTGTTGGTGCGAATCAAGCCAATACTTGCATAAATAATCAAATAGTAAATATTGGTACAATTTAAGCACATAACTGCACAAATCGTACTAACATTTATAATTGTTTAGTAAAATTTGTTTAGTTTAAGTAAGTTTTTCTTCTTTTGTAATTAACAAAATTATTTTCAGATATTTAAAAAAATATTCTTTCCGTGTATATATATACGTAATTATCAAACAAATTTTAACTTTATAAGTGACGGGTTCACACAATTGGTCAAATAATGGGTAATGTTAAACTTCACCAGTCTTAAAAGCCTACACACTAATAATTATGGAAGATTTACAAAGTGAAAATTTGTATTTTGTGGCATAACGTTTTTAAGTTTGTAATTGCCTTATTTTTCAACTCAAAGATTTAGTTTTAAAATATTTAAAAAAGAAAGGAATGAATGCAAGATAAGTCTTCTTCATTGAAGACAAAAAAAAAAGTCGATTTTACTTTTTTTATTTAAATTTGTCTCTTCACTTAAATTTAACTTTGATCAAAGTGAAATCCAATTTAACTTTGTTCAAAGTAAAATTTACTTTGACACAAAGAGGGGACATTTTTAAATTAAATAAAGTGGTTACAAAGTGAAAAGTGAATTATTTGATGGCATCAATGTAGTTCGAAAACCTATAATCATTTTAGGAGGACATTTTTATCAAAAAAAAACAACTGATGTATTTGAACAGGGTGCGCAGAACAAATGACATGTATTTGCAAGGACGGCCTAAAGTTTAAGAACAATCTAGATTCATATTTTTGTTATTCTTTTTTTAATGTTTATATTATTTAATCGCAGAGTTTTTTGGTAATAATAAAATAAATAATAATAATAAAAAAGCTAAACGCCAAGACCAGCACAGCTTGCCAATAAAATTTATATTGTAATTATCCGTTAAACATAAGATATCAGAAACTATACACATAATAAAATCAAATTCAAATATTAAATACTCACTGTAAAATATTTAAAACTAGACCTATAATTTTAAAAAAACAACAACAACATAATAAAAACACATTTTCCCCACTTATAATAAAGGTTTTTTCTGGACAGAGTCCAAATAATTGTCAGCGAATAAAATCTATGCGATTGCATTTCAGTTCAACTGTTAAACCGCAATTATTATTAAGGGAATATGCAGAGACTTGTTTACAGATTGCTGTATATAATGTATGTTATATATAAATATATATTTAATTATCATATATATTATATATAGTATCAAGAATGTCTGCGGCCCCGCGCATAAATCTTTCTTGTGTGACAATGGATATCATTTTTTTTTTGTGTGCGCAGATAAACAAAATATTTGCAAAAGAAAGTATTATATATCGTCTTGCGATGGCGCCGGCCGGTCGGCCCCTCTGTCCTACATATTGTTGTTTTTGTTTTTGTTGTTTATGTGGCAAACATCGAGAGAAGATACTGCTGCGTGTTCAGCATAAGCATCAAAATAAGCATAATCAGCAGACAGAAAAATGCAGGTGCGTATTCAGATGGGACATACTGCGTGATCTGTGGCGCATAAATTGTGTGGCTGCGTCCTTCGAATTGTAGGGAATGAATTAAAGCGCGCGTCTATAGAATATAGAAAATCACATCACGTATGCAATACGTGTGGCACTGTGCAGCCGGTCGTACATACTGCACGCGGCCGGCCGACGGACTAGGCATATCATGTAAAATTTGCATGAATATTTTAAAAACGAACGATTTATTATGTAATCAAATATGTTGCTCAAAGTTTTTATAAATGTATTTGTATATAATAAAACTATAACAGAATTAAAATTACATGATGTGCTCAAAATATGAAAGAGAAAATAAGAAGGGAGACAAATATAGGCATCCGGTAAGAATATAATTAAATAATAAATATTTATAATATAAAATACAATGTTCTTCAGTATTACCTAAGCTTCTGAAAATCTAGATCTAGAAACGCCATTTGAGGTGGGATGACATAAAGTGAACGGATTTAAGGTCCCATTGGCCTTATAACCAAATAAAATAATATGCGTGTATAATAGAATGCACTGCTTTTGAGAAATCGTCCAATTTCCGCTCGCACTAATTATTTTCGGGAGAGACATAAAATCACAAAAAAAACCTAGATTATATGTTCCCCAAATAAAATATTAAAAATACAAAATCCCCAAACACCAAATCCTGAAAAAAGGTTTGGATATTTTGATTTGGAAATTACTTCAAGCCCAACCCCTAATTTTGTTAGGTGTCATTAACATTTAAAATTTTAAAATTTCAAATTGATTGGACATACATTTTTAATAAAGCTAATTAATTAATTTAATAAAAATAGTCAAAGGCTTTCGCCAACTGACCTATTTATTTAATTAATATATACATTTCAGAGTGTAAATAAACGAAATAATACATTACTAATTAAACAAAATATCTAGTAAAACAATGGAACATTTAAAAAAACTAAATCAGGCTTAGATATTAACTCCTTCCAGGAAAACTATCCAAACGTCTAATTATAAGTGTTTGCATTTAAGACAATTCCGCTCTTACCATGAAGACAATAAATCCAGGTCAGGCTGTAGGCCTTCGCAATTTAAAAACAACGCGACTTTATTAAATATTTTTAAATCATCCGCATACATAAGGCATTTGAAGCTCGTAAAATTTATTCATCCTAATGCTTAAACGATGAATCCAAATATAGATATTACTTATAAATAATGGAGACCGGGTGATTTGTGACCTTTTGCTTTTAGTTTAAAAAAAAACAAATATCATACTAAAATATAACACAATTGGCGCAACGCGCCATGCAAATTATAAAATAACATAAAAAATATTCCGGCTAACTTTCTTTAAAAAATATTTTTTTGAATTGTACTAAAAAAAATGCACGTTGCGCCAATAGTTTAATATCAGCTTTATTCTTTTACGCACTCTTCGATATTTTATAATATTTTTTTTAAAATGGTTACACATAATTTTAAATTTGAAGATTTAGAGAAAAACCCTTTTGGTCACAACTCATTCCACTAGTGGGACAATATGTGACACATGTCTTACAGGGGTAATTTGTGACAATAAATTAAAACACAATATATCGATATTTTTGTACTTAGATTATTCGAGTTCATTAGGTGTATTTTTAGGTACATTTTAAATTATTTTGTTATCACAAACTTCTATAGTTCCGAAATTATAAAAAAAAATTATGTTGAATGATGAATATTTAGAAATGTGCCATTCAGTTTTGGCAAAGTTATTAATCGTATTTATTATTATTTTTAAAAAGTGACTCATTCAGAATGCCCCGGAGCGGGGACATATTCAACTTTAGTTATATTCCCAAAAAAAACATTTATTTATTTTATATAGACTTGTTTACTTGGAAATTTGTTCAAAGTCTAATTTTGGTCAGCGTCGACACTATTTTTTTTTTTTAATTGTTGTGTGTACAAAAAATAATGAAAACCAATAAAAAAATGTATTTAATGACAAAATGCGGTCGAAAACAAGAGCATAAAATATTATTGCGCGTTTTCCGTACCCCAGAGAGACAGGAACAGCAAAGAATGAACATTAAAATCTATAAAACAGTGAGCCACAACAAAATATTCTCTTCGTCTCGATGTATGTGTGCCTATATAAACCAGTGTGTGTGTGTATGTGTAAAATTGTGTGGATTTGTATGTCGGGGTCGGACGGGCGGTGTTTGCTTTGACTTATTTAGGTCAACACACCAGTGCGCACCGCATACAGAGAAGCAGCACCCAGCAGCCAGATAAAGGGAAACTTCGACGACGCCACCCAGCGCAAAATACACACATATATATAGTTATACATGTATATAGACATAGAAATATTACATACCTTATACACATAACGTATAAAAGATATACAGGAGTTTTTTTTGTGTGTGTTTTAATTAGCCTGGAGTGAAAAAGTAAATGTTAAAATTAAAAAAACGCTAATCTTAAATGAATAAAAATCAATCGAAAGTAAATGCACTTTTACTTTTCTACAACGTTAAAATGACTCCACTTGGTAAAGTGCAAACTGAATACTTTTCAATCAAGTTAAATTATATTTGTCACAAAGAAAAAATGGAATTGGAGTCAAGAACACATTTTGCATTCTGCAAAGGGTGTGGTTTGTAAGAGGAGACGGTAAAACACTTTATATGCGAATGCACAAAAATCGAAATAGTTTGAGTATATGATAGTTGATCTTGGCATAATCAGAAGAGCACAATGCACAATGTATCCTAATTGGGACTTGTAACGGGAACAACCTCAAAGAGAAGAACTTTGCAACAAAAACTACACGCCACCCAGCTTTTTAGGACAGAATTCTTCCCACGTTTTTTCCACTTTGGCTACGGCTGCAGCAGATCGGCGTTGCTACTCCAGGGATTGTCCCCAAGACAAAAACACAACAAAACGAGGCTCTTGATCCGGTAATGGACCACCCGAGAGCCAAACACTGTATAGTTTTGATATATTTGTTTAATACTGAAGTCTATAGAGCACAAATAAAAAGTAAAGTGAATCGAGTGTTTACAATACGGAAGGTGATCCAAAAGACCCAGCGAAAGGAGAAATAGAGACGTTGCATAAACAATTTCAGAGATCGAGGTCGATCCTTACGGGTTACTGGTGACTGGTCCAACAAAAAAAACTAAAACATTTGTTTTTGAAATCAAAAAATGGAACTTTTTATGCAAGTCCGTGCATTTTGTGTTAATAGTATTGGTGATTAGAAGTGATCATCGTTATATGAATATTTTTAATTTTAAAGATAGAAAGTTTCGTTATGAAAATAAAAACTACAATATAAAAGTTAAGATAAAAACAAAACTTTTTTTTAAAGTTCTATAATCTCCAAGCGCCTAAGGTTTTCAAAATTTAGATCTGTTTATGTTTTTTGTGTCTATTTTAAGATGATATCACACGATTGACGCAATTTGTGTTATTAACAGTATTAAGGACTGAGATCGAAAAAAAACTAACTGTAAATTGCACTATCTTTGAAACCCCTTATCCAATTATAAAAATTCTAACAGTTTTTAATTTCTGATTAAATAAGTGAACACAAATAATTTGATTGATTTTTGTTTGTAAAAATCTACCAGGTTTACCCTGACATTAGCGCCTTTATGCTGACTGCATTCCATTTATTTCTGAAATCTTTCTCGCCTTTGGCTTCCTTCTTTGTTTCCTTCAATTTTGTTTTGGTCAGAGCCCAATATCTCTCCACAGGCCGAAGCTCTGGATAATTTGTTGGGTTGGCTTCCTTTGGCACTCTTTCGATGTAATTGTCTTTGCACCATTTGAGGGACACTTTGCTGTAGTGACAAGATGCTAGATCCGGCCAAAAGAAAGTAGAAATTCTGTGTTTTCTAATAAATGGCAGCAATCTTTTCTAGAGGCACTCTTTCACATACATTTCACCAATAATAGTGTCAGACATTTGTTTTGTTCTAATATGTTTCTCGACTTTTCCTCGTTCTTTTGCGGTATAATACTCCTGACCTGACAATTGGGAGAATCTTGACAATACATAAGTTTCATCGTCCATAACACAGCAATCGAATTTTGAGAAAAAAACTAACTTCAACATTTTAGCTCGGCGCTGTACTTCTTGGTTCTTTGTGGAATTTCTATCAGGTACTGACTGTACTTTGTCAGTCTTAAGGCCTGCTTTGATTTGCGAACTAAATACTCGCTGCAGTTTGCTTTTGCCGCCAATTTCCGATCAGCCTTGGATTCTTCTCTAATAAAGCAACGATTTTCTTCGACTTCTGTGGGCATACGAAACCTTTTTTCTTCCAAAACCTATTTTTCTGGCAACGTTCAAGTCTCTATCAAATTCCTTTAAAACATATGATTCCGTTTTTTGTGAAACTTTAGCCTTGTTGGCAATGGTTTTCTGACTCCATCGCGGATTTTCTTTAGAAAATTCTAACATCAATTTATCAGAAATTTCTAACGCAAAGCCTACTGTATGATTTTTGTTTGTCTTTTAGGGGATTTTGTGTTTATAACATTTCAAAGTTAAAGTTAAAGTTAAAAGAAATTATAGTTTATTAAATTCTGTTTTTTTTTTAATAAGCACAAGATTTTTCAAAAGACCTTCAACAAAATTTAATTTAATTATATTTAATTATATATTTAATTATATATGATATTCCTCCATAAATATTTTCATCTTTTATGGCGCATAGAGAAATATGGAAAAAAACTCTATGAAAAACACATTTTTGAATATTTTCATAGGAAAAAAAACTCTTAGGAATGGCGTGTGAAATATAGAACTTTATGACGAAGCAGTGTAGGTGGCGCGGCAATCAACCTTAATAACGGCTGGGCTATACATACGGCTTGAATGTTTCTTAGGATTTACTTTTATTTGAAAGCATTATTTTTTTATTATTAAATTTCTATAGAGAAATTTATATCTTTAACATTTGAAAATATCAGAACCTGTGTTTTGAACCAGCAGAACCTAAAGCTATTAAATAACTATATAACATAAAATAAAGTGGAATACACGTTTTCAAGTGATTTTCTTTTTTGGGCAGGGATCCGCCAATGTAATTCTGGATTTCCACCTAGTGGCCAAGTAGACATTTTGTGGCCCTTTGATAGCCATTTAAGTGGAAACAGTGGCCATTTACTTGGCAATTTAAAAAAAAATGTTTATGAGGTGGCCATTTAGAAATAAAGAACCAACATGTGGCCAATTATTTTGTGGTTTGGCCATTTGACAGTTAGTTTATTGTCCAAATGTTTAAGGGCTGCATTTTAACAAAATGGCTAATAGTAAATTTGAGCCATTATATTATAGACCACTTGGCCACTAGGTGGAAATCCGGCATAACTATTTCTTATACGAAAACCGCTGGATAGAAAGGCTCAAATTATAATAAAGAATCAATAAGCCGGCCGGCTAGGAGGTAGGGCTTTAGCTCTGAGTTTTTCGTGAGCTACGGCCGACCAATCAAAGCTTAGCCTTTCGAGAGCCAAATAAACAACAGCTAGTGAATAACACAAAAAACCTCATTTCGTCAGTAGCTCTTGCTTTAACCCGAGAGTTCGCCGACGTAAACAATTTGGCCTTAAGAAAATGAAGAAATAAACATATGTATTTTACATTCAAATTTATGACTTTTTCAATTTAGGAATTATTTTTTGAATAAACTCGAGTATTTTTTTTAATTTTATGACATCAAATTGGGATCGTAAAATTTAACACTTGAAAATAATATTTATACTGCCGATTAAACAAAAAAGAAGTTGTAGAAAATATAATATATCTTAAATCTCATAAGATGAAAGTCTACGGCCTATCAAGCGAAATCCACTCTTCCTCCATCGGTTAAATACGTTTTTTTTCAAACTCTGCACAATAGACCATCGTCTCTAATATATCTGTGATCTCTTTTTCAGACGACATATTTTGTCCGTTGTTAGGGCTGTAGCGGAGGTTACGATATAAAAGAATTTTACTATTCAAAGTCGCCATTAAATGATACTAGAGATTTACAGTAAAAATCATTCTTTTTTAATAAATTTTGAAGGAGTGTCTTGAAAGAGGAAACACTAAAGAACATACAACTAACCAAAAAACATAAAAACAAATGAAAAAACAATAAAAACGAAAGTAAAAAAGAAAAAAAAAACAATAAAACATCTTTGAATTTTCATATAAACATTTATTAATAGGAAATATCTCAAAATCTCTGACATGGGCAGCGATTTAAGTCGGTTGAGATCGACTGAACCGAAAAAATCCTAAATCATACGTTCCAATATTTATTTTATAGAAATATGTTTTTTTTTCAAAATTTGTGGTTCAAAATATTAAAATAAAATAAATTTAATCGGTAGTTTTTATTATATGTCTGATTAAAAAACCATACATTTGTCAAAAAAACACGTAAACCGTTTATTGGCTTAATTTGCAAATTAAAAAAACATGATTTTTAATCAGCCAAATCATCAAAACTACTTAAACCGATTTTATAATTTTTTTATTTAATATCCAGAATTAAAATTATGTAGGTAAAAGAACATATTATTAAAAAATAGGTCAGAACTTTAAACACATAATCTTTGTTTTATCGGTTCAGTCGATCTCAGCCAAAAAATTTTGCTTTTTAATTGGGAATGGAAACCTAGAGCCCAGATTATGTATAGCTTGCTCGTGCGAGCAGATCGCCGTAGTTAGGAATCCAGGAGCTAAGTACTGGGTAATATATATGACCCAACACTATTTTCAAAATGTTCTTACTAAACCAATCGTTGAGAATAGTAATCCTAGAGCACTCTGGAAACTGGATTACTACTCTACATTTTTAATATTTTCTTCGGAAGCAAAATTCTACTCTAAATTAAAGTTATTATAGAGCAAAATTCGAGAAATATTTTTTAATTCGAATCTCAACTCAGCCACAAAAATTTTAGAACATAACTAGACTGACTTGACACACTGCAACGTAAAAACATTCTATTTAAAGATAAACATAAATACTAAAAAAATAAATTAGCTCGAAATTAATGATTTTTTACTTTTTAGTATACTATTTGTTAGTATTTAAAATAAGCTCTCAGAGATATAATAATCTGCATCCTTCACCGTATCGCCTGCCCGTGCAACCAAGGTAGTCCAAGACACTACCTTCAATAGTTGATAGGGCAGACATTTGAAAGATCCGTCGCCGGTACAAG
>JAAAKO020026475.1:0-14034 GCA_010015015.2 Bolitophila cinerea
GTTTGAACACATTTATTTGTGTGTGTGTGTGTTTTGTATATATATATATATATATATATATGTGTGTGTGCTATACTATAATGTTTGTAAGACGAGAAATATACTTTACCTTCTAATACGTAAGAAGCACATAAAAAGGAGAGAGAGCTTTGCACTGATATTATGTATATTTGTACACGGCTGTATATACATATAAGTATATATATATATATATATTGTATATGTGGTTGTGGAGCGGTTTATATGTATAATATCTTTATATATAAAGATATAGAAAATATCAAGTCATTCATACCAAACGCCCTAAAGAATTCATGAATGAAATTCTCTACGTTTCTTTTACTATAAGCTGCATATCACATATACTAATATACATATATATGTATATATATACACTTATACGATGTCGTAATAGGAACAAAGTACATTTTGCATTATATATATATAATGCTATAAATATTTCTTCATTCTGGTTTTATACATACATACATACACAGCACACACACTGGCATACATACACACATAAAAGGTGAGTGTAGTTATAGAGGTTTAAGTGAGTTTGTGTTAGTGTCTATCTGTATATTATAGTAATACATATGTAGTTATCAAGATTGCAATCGTATTCCGATATTATATATATATACATATATTTGTAACATTTACACACTGAAGAATTTCGAGTGAGAAGGAGAGCATTGAAAAAAGGATATAAAGAATGGAGAGAGAGAGAGAGCAAGAGTAAAGTAAGTTAATCGACGATTTGAACTTTGGAAAGACGAACCCACCGACACAAGGTCGGGCGAAAGTGTTTTGTTATTCAAAGAGTATAAACGTTTTTTTATGTCATGTTGAGTTTTACGATTGACTGGCAGAAAACTGGCGGGAAACTCACCGAGTGACGTCGTAAATTATGTGTTGAATATAGATATAATATATATTTATGTGTTTTGGGGTAATTTCAGTTAGGATTATTTCATTATGATTGAATAAAGTGATTGAATAGATGAAGGTGTGAATTTGTTAGTATATGATTTGTATTTGATTTATTTTTAATTCAAAAACATTTGTTAGGTTACGTATAATAATGCAATATTTGAATGGAAACCTTTGGAAAATTCTCGGACTCGGAGTTAATCGATTTTATTGTGTTTATACGTATATTTATATATTATGGAGTATAGCGTGTTTTTGCTAGCCGTTCCAGTAACGTATGATTGCTTTTAGACAGAGCACGTAAGAAATATATACTATGTATAAATATAAACACAATATAGTATATGCACTATATATAGTGTGTATTTTAGAAGCAGTGCCAATCTACTCAGTGTGTATATGTATGTATACTATGTAAAGCTTTACCAACACCTCCTTTGTACATATCTACATATAAAGAAGACTATATATATACATATGTGCATATATGTATATATATATTCCCTTTCTTATAGACGTACATAGCCTCTGTGCTACCCTCTACTCGCCCATCGCATTTCCAAACCTCTGAAATGCCCAGCTTTTGAATCAGCGCGGCGCGGCAGTGGCGGCGGCGGCCAACACGTGTGTGCCCGTGCATGTTTGATGGAGATGAAGGAAGTTGCGGATCTCTACGGAAAACGTGGTTTGGGTAGGCAGGGTGTCTGGCTCTACTCCCGCAGCAACTATACTCGCCTTTAGCGTGTGTGTGTGTATGTCAGTGTATATATGTGTATATATGTTTGAGTGTGTGTATATATGTGTGCTTGGCCGTCCGTGCTTGCGTATAGGAATATGGATTACAAAGCAGTCTTATACCCTCACACACATACACAAATATATGTATACACACACTGCGTCCACCCGTCCACGTATAGTATATATATATAATCGTCGTATATATGCGAGAACGCGCATTGTATACGCGACGGGCGCGGGTATACTTGGAAATCGCGACCGTCGCCGTCGCCGCGTCGTGTCGCGCGTCGCAAGCACAACGCAAAATCCCAATACAGTTAGGAAAAAAAATGTGAATATAAGCACAAGTGTCGCGCGCGCGAGTCTGCGCGTGTTATGCAACATATATATATAGTATATATGTATATTATACATATATAAAGGCTTCGTACAGTACAATACACTGTGAATAGTTTGCATTTTTCAATACATTGATGCAAAAGTGGAGATAAAAAAAAAGAAAAAATAGACAGAATTTAAAATATGCTATCAAGCGAAAAACGCGATGCTTTTTGAATTTGTGTCCCAGGAAATGGTTTGTTAGTTTTGGGTATATATTGTATATATACGAACGAAGTAACATAAATATATGTGATATGTACATATATGTTCGTTTATGTGTTTATATAAATTTAAAAATGTTTATTTAATATTATACTATCAATAAAAATATTGATGTATGTACAAATATAAACATTATATAGCGACAATTTATTAAAAGCTTTACAATTAGTCTGATTTAATAATATAAAGCATTCGTCAAAGCAGAGGTTCCTAACAAATGCATTTAGTCGTCAAAACTCGTTAAATTAAAAGAAGTCCTATTGACAAGACTACAAGGTTTTAAAAAAAACTTTTTAGACATTTTTTTAAACCTTGTAGTCTTGTCAATAGTCTGTTTTAAAACTGTCTAACAGACTGTTTAAAATATTGTCAAATAGATTTATTAATCACTGTTCAAAGGACTTTCTGAAACACTGCCTAAAAAACTGTCTAAGAATGTCTTATGGACTGTCTAATAGTCTTTCTAAAATAATGTATAAAAGACTGCGTATAACTGATTGTATAAAACACTCTCTCAAATACTGCATAAGAGTCTAAAAGACCGTTTAAAAGCATTTTAAAATACTGTCTGATATACTGTCTAAAAACTATCTAAAATACTGTCTCAAAAACTGATGTTAACTGTTTAAAATCTGTATAACTGACTGTATAAAATACTATTTAAAATACTGCCTAAAAGACTGTTAAGAAGTTTTTAGACTGTCTTAAAGTCTAAAAAAAAATTAAAATAGTATAATAAAATAAATTTAAAAGACTGTCTAATATATAGTGTAAAAAAACTGTATTAAAGATTTTCTAAAAGACTGCCTAAAATACTGTCTCAAAGACTGTCTAATAGACTCAAAAATTTGTATAACAGACTCTATTAAACACTGTCTAAAAACTGCTTAAATAACTGTAGAAAAGAGTGTTTAAAAGACTGTCTAAGAAAATTGACAAATAACTGTCTAAAACTATTATACATTCCGTTATATTGATAAATATTATCAAAATGTTTATAGCATTGTCAATGTCAATGTTTATCGTATATTTTATATTATCTACAAACATATTATTGCATATTTTTGATTCTGAGAAACATTATATACATACAGTAGCTATTTTCTTATTTTCGTTTCTATCCGTGTACACATTATTGCTTATATAAAGCTAATAATATATATTTTTATAGTACATTTAGTTATTCCTTCACTTCATTTATGTGTTTTGTGCATAAATGCCTTTTGATTTAGACGGTTTTTAGGTTAGTGAATGCGTTTAAAAGCAAACGACACTATTTGTTTTTAAATACAATAGGTATTAAAAACGTTACCATTGAACTAATAGGTTCAGTTTGGGACACTAGTAATAACTTCGCACTGAAAAAATATTTAGTTTTAGTGCAAAAGGCTTAGCTTTGGATTATTGTGATAAATTTTCAGTTTTATTTTGTTGATCAGATGCTTTATAATTTGGGTTGTCATGAAAAGCATTATTGGCAATGCGATAAGTAAAGCCCAATTTTTTTTAGTTTAGACAAAAAGTCATTTTCCAAGATGGCATACACATCTTTTGTAAATGCTCTGCAACTCCAATTGTTTTAAAGGACCATTAAATTATTATTACTGTATAGACAATAGACATCTATAATTAAATAGAAATGTACTCCTCACTTTATTTTTGTTTTGTCAAAAATAATTACAAGATGGATTAAAAATTCATTTCTAGGCAATTTTCAATCGTAATTGCATTTTAATGTAATTTCACCGAGATATTTGCGTAACTCGAGAAAAAAAAGTCGAGTCAACTTTTGTGTAACTCGAGATTCGCAATACTCAACAAAGCAATTTTTCAACTTGGCAAGTTTTTCTTTCACAATCCGCAATCCGCATAACACCTAAAGTTGACATTATATAACTCGCAAAAATGTACCATATAACTCCAAACGAACAAGTTGTCCCTCAGTTTGTCTCTGTTTTAGAAGGTCAGCACCCCATGTTTAGATTCACACGATCCTTTTAGGGAATCTTTTTAAGAACACATGCTGTAAACTTTTGACCTTGGAAATTTGTATGATAGTTCATTTTTATACATATAAAACCGAGCACTAAGGGATAAAACTTTTTAGGCCAAAACGAATGCATCATTTAAGATGGACTTCAAAATTTAAACCTAATTAATTGGTGACAGGCAAACTATACCTCGTAATAATCTCCCAAAATCTCTTTTTTCTCTTCTTCACCTTGTGTTTTTGTTAAAAAAAGAGTGCTGCGCTTGCGCAGCACATGATTGTTGTTGTGTGCTGAAAATGTTTTATTGTTGAAATAGATATAACTGATAATTTAGCTTCGTTTCATCTATTCAGTTTTATTTTGGTGTTTGTAGTTTTGTTAGTTTCAAATGAATTATATCATTAGAATAGTAAAATATAAAATACATACATATACAATACATGTACAAGTATGTGTTTATGTGTTTTAAATATATAAATGTAATATTATAACATCAATAAAAAAAATAATATAGACAATTTATTATTATCTTTAATTTTTTTTCAGAAAGACAATTGCATTTGTATTTGAGTTTATTGAATTGTTTTTATTGAAAAAATCCTTAGGAAAAGATGGCGGTTATTAAAGTTTGGAGAGCACATCGTTTATATTGAGATTTTAATAATAAACAATCAAGATGGCGTATTAAATAATAATGCCGACCGCCATTATTTTCAGTAAGAACTCAGTACCACTTATAAACTGAAATACAGGTCGAACTCAGTATTCATTAGGCCAAACGTCATAACCAAAATCCACATTATTTGTGACAAATTTTTCAGTATGGGTTTCAGCGCGAACTTTGTACTAGGCTTAACGAAGCAAATATTTGCTATTTTTAAATCATTACACGGTAGCAAATATTTGCTTAAAACCTGTTTGATAAACAGAAAGCAAAGTCTCTTCTCCCATTTTGTAGCAAATATAATTGCTGTGACAAAACATTACACGAAGTAAATAATTATCAGCAAATAAAGTACGAAGCAATCTTGCAATCAAATCCGGGACAACAAATAAAATAGGATACATTGAAATGTTTATAAAATAATTTTTTTTTTATGCGGTCATTATTCATTGGTAAATAATAATAAAAAACATTTCATAAAAAATTGCCACATTTATTCCTATAGGATTATTGTGATTATTTTCAATAATCAAACATATTGTTTTATTAGAATTTAAAATTTCGTATACATTCTAAATCAATTTATAAATGTATTATTTTCCACAAAAAAAAATATATTGACAAATTTACATGATTTGATTTGCTGTAATTAAATTATATTATAGATTTAAAATTTTCCACAAAACAAATATTATATTTAAAAATATAGATGTTTTGTTGTAATTAAATTATATTGATTTGATTGAGAATAGTAATTTGTAGATATTTTTAAATTCAAAAATATCACAAAAATATATATTATAGATAAATGGGTAAACAGGCAGTCTCTTTTCATTATAATGGTGTTTGCTGTATTGAAAATTTTTTTTTATAATTTTAATTTTATATTTATAAAAATTAAATTGGCTGAAATCGGGACAATTCTCTGTCACGCAAACATTTTTTGAGACACCGGAACAGATCGTTTAAATACATGACGTCTGAGAATCCTAGTTGTATTGCATCACGGAAATCATTTATATTAATAATACTTAGTTTCATTTTATCAGCAGTGTTTGGTGTTTTGTGAGTGAAAATGAGGTGAATTCCTTGTTTTTTATGACCAACCGGATCCATTTATTATCGAAAATGACCAAAATTAAATGCGTCGACATCGTCGAACTGCGATGATATGGTCAAATTCTTCTAGAACTACAGAATTGTAGAAAACTTTCTTCCGATTAACATTGCTGACTTCAACAATCTTTCAGAAACAGTTTCTCCATTGCGGGAAGCACTTTTGTTCGGTGAGGTGACATAATGTCCACGTATAACCGACATAATGTAGGTACAGATGGATATGTCTAATTGTATATTATGTCGATTTCAAAAAGACATAACGTCTAAATGGACATTTTGTCGGATTTGGACACTAATATAGCTATACTATATTTTAAAATTATTCGAATTATATTTATCAAGGATCGCTAATTTTTATGTAGTATTATGCTTGAACAAGAAAAATAGTATCAAAAAAACAAGTAAAAGACTACAAAAAATTATAATAGTTTTACCAGTAAATAGAAAGGAGTATAAAAAATGGCTTGTAAATATCTTTTCTCTATAGTCTGCCTTTCTTTGAAAATGTATACACACATTTTATTAAAATATAAATTTTGTGGTAAGATAATCCTTTAGAGCTTTATAACGATATACTATACATGATGAGCAGAGTTATTCAACAAAAACCATTTAAGCGGTTTAAAATAAAATATTATTATCAATAAACAAAAAAATATAGGAGAGAATCTGTAATAATTCACCGATATGTAACCAATAAAATGTATCTATTTGTCTGAGTATTTTGAGCATAGTGGTAAGGAAGATGTATGTATTGTTTTCTCTTGGTATCTCTTTGATATGAATCAGTGCCATATTTCATATTAAAATCTACAATTATTTACTGTTATTTGAATTATGGTATAAGCAAAGAAATGATCCAAGCAAATGTTTGCTGAGTGGGGAAGCAAATAGAAAATTACTACATTACACGAATCAAATATTGGCTTAATTTTTAGTTTAGCAAATAATTTTCAGCAAATAATTAAAGCAATTCAATATTTCATTATTACACGGACAAGCAAATATTTGCTAAATTTTTTAGAAAATATTTGCTTTGTGATGTTTAGTTCAACATAAGTTTAAATTTACAATGTGCGGATGTTCCGGGACGCCTTGGATCACGACAAATAGCGCCATCCAAATATGGCATAGAAAAAAATTATTATAAAACTTAATTTAAAGAATAATTCAACAATGTTTTGATTAAACACAACTTGTATTTTACAAATAGGAAAAACCTCGTTTAGCAGTCCAATAATTTATTGGTCGAATCGGAAAGTTTTAGAACTACTATAAAACAAGACTATAACAATAAATAAATCGATAAAATTTCTTTACAGCTAACGATCACAAATAAACCGAAAACAACTGCGAAGAAATGATACTTTACATGGACTTGAAATAGAAAAAAAGTTTAAAAATAAAGGTTTAAAAATAAAGGTCGTGAGCAAACGAGTATTTGTACCAAGTTTGAGCTGGATCAGATAAGTTGAAGTGGGTTTCAAAGGAGTCAAAAGATATATTTCAAGTAATATATACTAAATGAAGTTGAAAGAAACATTTTAAAAATAAAATATTTTTACTTTTGGGATTATTCGCATACGTAGATTTTAATAAATATATAATAAATTTAATAAAATCGTACCGGATATATGATGCAAAGTTATACAATTGTTTTTTTTTTTTGGCAAAACTCATTTTTTTTTCCGAAAAGTATATAAAGTATATACCTGCAGTGTCATTGGTTCGTCGAAGATTTGTGTCAAATTTCTTAAGCTGAAAATTAAAATACCGCATTTTTTTACAGGGATGGAGGAGTGACATAAGAGTTTCATAATTGTGTAAAGCTTTTGTCATATGTGTGGCTGGGTGGATTTGAGATAAGCCCTTGGGACTACATACCATCATATTTACAGTGTAATCGAACCAAAAAATAGGTATATAATTAATTGTATTTTTTTTTATTATATACTATATTAAAAATAGGGTTTAGTTTCAAATTATATATAAAATAAATAACTTAAATTACTATACATTTAACTCTGAATTTAAAATGAAGAATTGAAGAAAATACTTTACTACATTATTAGTATGGACATCATAAGATTTTGATTTAAATTGCAAAATCCAATGCATCGGTGTTTCCAGGTACATTCAATTGTGTTCTGTTCCTAATATAAAACATGTACAATGTACAATGTTTTTATGTACTTATTGGTTCCTATTGTAGTGATTTCGTTTATTGATTTATTTTTATGTATTTTTTATATATTTTTAGTTTCATTTTGGCAGTATTTCTAAAGTTTTGTTTTGTTATTTTAATTACTTTTTGGTTCACTTTTTATTGAATTATGAAGCAGATGTGTATTAATAAATAGGAGTATATATTAATTCTCGAAATATATTTTTTTAAATAACACTAAAATTGGAGCCCTTAAAAACGATGGAGACATGATAAAAGAGAGAGAACATGATCTAAAAAAAGCTTTTAGTGCTTTTAGGTCCACGAATATAGAGCAGATACTCTTCAGTAGCATGGTTTAGATTTTTACTAAAATATATACTTTTTTAAATACCCATTAAAAAAATATAATAATATATATATAATATATTAAAAACAGTTTTTCACACATTTTAAACTCCGGGAAAGGGGTAGGATAATATATTTTTTGAGGAATTCCAAAAATGAAAATATCTGGTACACTTAACCTAATAAAGGAACGTATCTTTTTTTTGTCAGTGGAAATTTTTTGTGTGAATTGTTTTGTTCTTGGTCGGATATAGAGATTGCGTCACTGGAGATAAGATTTTTGAGATGAATCAAACAGTAAGTGAATCAGTGTAAAATGCGGAATAAACGAATATTTTAACATATATAGTATACACTTTTGTTTAAAAAACAATAAGCCTAAAATAAATATATATACTAGAATATATTTATTATAAATAAATGGTTCCTTTTAATAATATAATATTGGGCCTTATTTTTTTTGTTTGCTTTTATAAATGTTTGTTACTGTAAATATATTACAAAGAAAATATGTTGTATCAAATTTTCTACCCTCACTTAATAATTTGAGGGTCGTTTAGAGAGATGTAGTAATGTTAGTGGACAAATAAAAGATAAAACATATACTAAACATTAATTAAAAAAATGTTTTTCCATTATAGAAACAAAAATAGTTTGAAAATATAGATTTTGACTTTTCTATAACTTTATGGTCCTGGAAATTACCAATTTATTGATATGCGATTTCTTCAAAAAAATAATAAAAAACAAAGATTTTATGATTCGTTTATTTCTTTCTTGTTTTGATAAACGCTTTTTCAAAGGAATTCAATTTAATATAAGTAATATAATCAAGGAAATACCCTGTATCAGAAATGTAGCACTTGTACCACATACACTTTTAAAAGTCCTTCGTCGTTTCCTAGATCCGCATTATCTACATACAAGCATATATAATATATACTTCACCGTATATTCTATACATACATTATCAACACACGTTCACATTTCTATATCCACATGCGCATATTATATATATATATAGTATAGTATATATGTATGTGTATAGTATATACGGTTCTATCCGTCCTCTGCAGATCACCACCGTGTGTTTTGTCCGAGAACATCCCATCCCATGTGCCCTCCTGCGCCGCACACATCATGTCGATGTGTCCATCCACCCCACGTTCAAAGTTGCTCATCCATACACTTTACCGTATTCCTCAATCCACCCGCCTAACTTCAGAATGTCCGCCCGGCAGCCCACTATCTAACGATTACGGTGCCTCTCACACACACACACACACACACACACATACACAAACGCACACACACACACATGCACACCACATACACTCATACACGTATACACATACACGGACCGATGCCTCCAAGCGAAAGACGTGTTTTGCGCGAAAATCTTCTATTCACGTGCACTCCCACTCTCGCACATATACACATACACACACACCCTCACCCCCACCCACAAAGCAGCACACTCTCATACAAATTTCCGCGAAGCTCTGGTCGTTCGACGTTTCGTGAAAATATAATATAGCGTTAGGCATTTCTTTAAGTACTTAAAACATTGGATTTATAAAGAAAATAGAATTTATATGATCGATAAGATTCGATTATTTATTAGCTGCAATTACAGTAATTAGTATTTTCAATTTAATTATAAAATATTTATAAATTATATATTAGGATGTTTTTTTTAAATTTTATAATACAAAAACAAGTTTTTATTGAAAAACTACAATTTTCTATACTATATAAAGTATAAACTCCACCCGCATCCCGCATATTTTGTAAGAACTGCTGACGATGTCCGTTTAAGTTTTCTTATACGCACATCTCATCTCTGCGTGGGCTTACACACACATCACACATCGCACCCTCCGCGAGATTGAGTCCGCGCCCGTGCTCGCGTGTGTGTGTGTATGTGTGTGTGTGTTTGTGTGTGCGTGTCCTCGCACGTGTGCGTGTACAGATATAGAACCGTGGATCACATATATAACATACTATGATGGTATATATGTTATTTTATGTACTTATATGAGAAATATCTACACTATGTATATTTATATATACCACATGTGTGTATATATATATTTATGTTATATATGTATGTGGTTGTATATATTTTGCACAAGAATTGCGCACATTTATAAATCAATAATCCTCCCAGTGCGTGTACACGCATGTAAGGTGCCGTGTATGCGCGCTTTCGCGTTGGGCAGACAAGCTGCGACGTAAATGCGCCGAGCCGCGTCGCCGGCGCCGTGCCGCGCCACTCGCGATTACACATACGCCCGCCACCATACACTCAGCGTCAGCATATACATACATATATATATATATATAAAATATATATAGACATATATGTGATTATATACTTTATATACGTTATATATATGTGTATACCGAGTGAACGAGTCTTATGTAAGGACAAAAGATTTAAAGGGGTTTAGGGCGCGAAAGAGGGAGTGAAATACGGCCGCTGAGCCACCGAGCCACCGAGCGCACCACACGGAGCTGCCAAGCCGCCGCGTGTGTAACGGAAAAATGTGCGTGTGGTTCGCTGAAATATGTGTGTGTATACACGGAAAGTTCATCGCGCGGCGCGGCGCTGCTGCTGCCCCTTAATTAAGCATGCGTAGGCATTAAATATAATACGTGTACGTGCCCGGCTTGTACTTTGTGCACGCTTTATTATATATGTACACGAAAGTATATTATATGTGTACTATACAGTACAGTATAATATAATATAATATATATTACATGCTAACATATAAGTTTGTAGGACATTGACAAATTAGAATGGCGCATTTATCTTTATATTAGAAAAGGATGCGTACTATTTATATAAGTTGAGACAAACCAGAACTATATAGCTCGCTAAGTCTGTTTTAGAGAACTGCGTCTGGTCAGTAGATAAACTATTTGAGGGTTATACAAAATATATTCAAAATTATACACCTGCTCAGGCCTTTGCGAACACCATACAATTATAAATCTTTAGATTGTTAATGAAATAATATATTGTTAAAGGACTTAGTGTCAAAGATCTAGTACTATATTGTATATGTAATTATATTTTTTTTGTCGCCCAAGTTGCGCCCGGCTGAAATTTTATTTTGAAGTTTTTATAAATTATAATGATAAAACTCAAATACATATTTTTTTATTATCAATATTATTTATTGTATTGTTTCAAATTAATGTTGAAACTTATAATTTTCTTTAATATAATGTATTGCTCTCTGAAATGTTTTTAATTTTTATATTCCTTGTCTCAAGGAAATCTAAAACATATAGACATTACATAAATACAATCATATTGTATAATTATTTAAAAGCATCATCAAAAATACGAATCTTGTTTCCCTAGCCATATCCATCTCTGGATTGTTTATATATTATGCTATATAACCTAAAAAAAATAATATCTGAAAAACCAAACAGAAATTAGAATATTTTAAAAAAGTACCATGTAATGAATATTTTTATGAATTAAATAAACACAGAAACCCCCTTAGGGAAAAAAATTACATAAACGATGTATTCCTTTTTTATTTTATACATAAATTTAAATTCTTTAATAATAAAAATGGCTCTCAAATGAAATAAATTCTAAGAAATATTCAATATATACAAGGCTAAGGGAAATAAAAAACCACATCCATGTGCTACAATGAAATTTGCATCATTTTAAAGAGTATCTGAGTAATCTGAACCAAAGCTTAGCAGAAGGCACATCGGATGTTGTGCTAACTGCTAATGCAAGAACATTGGCAATATATTGGTAAAATGCAAGGTCTGAACAACAGAGGAACCATTTTCAGTTATTCCTCTGTAAGTAAAGTTAGACCTTGCATTTTAGTGTCTAAAACTAACAACATTTGGTTTGCCAGATTTAACATTTATAAAATTTAGCGAAAAGTGGACGGAACTGAGGCACTGCTTGCGTATGTCTATCTTCTTTTTGATTCCCCAAGTCCACCACCCTCAACTGAGATTCAACAGCCGGTGAAATATTGTGAACAAAAAAAGATTCACCTCATTATAGGTATGGACGCTAACGGTCACCATACTCAATGGGATAGCTCAGATGATAATGATAGAGGTAGGTCGTTTTTTTAAATTAATATATAGAAATAAAGTAAAGTAAGTAGTATGAACTGGGAGGCTTTTGAAGCCTTCATTCAAAATAAATATGGAAAGACCTGTTACAACATCAGATATATTACAAGTAGATTATATTTAAAAAAATCTTGTCAGATCTTTCAACGTAGATTGCTCAAAAAAACAAAACCAGGATAAACTCTGGTGGAACAAGGATTTACCGAGGTTACGGAAACATCTACGACGATGTGAAAATAGAGCTAAAAGATCTAATGCTAAAGCAGATAAAAATCTTATGCTTACGGCATGATCAAAATATAATAACCAGATGCAAAAAGCTGTGACGAGTATGAAGGTATGAATGCACAAAATTCTCTAAAAATAACAGTACCTACGCATAATACCTACTCTAAATGGTGCTACTTTGGAGGTAGCAGTAACGCAAGGATGCCCTCAAAGGGGTACTATCCCCACTCCTCTGGAGCATTGTAGTTGATAGTCATATTGAAGAGGTTCATTATAAGCTAGATACATCTGCCAAGGATATGCGGATGAAAATGAAATCTGCATAGAAGGTAAATATATCCAAACCGTGAGTGATTTAATGCAAAGTGCACTGAAGAGAGTTGAAAACTGGTGCACACGCATTGGTCTAAGTGTTAAACCTGACAAAACTGGACTAATGCTGTTTACTAGACGGTGAAAATCGGAAGATTTACGCCTCTAATGTTTTATGGTACTCTGCTAACGATCACTCAGGAGATAAAATACCTTAATGTTCTCCTAGACTGTAAATTAGATGGAGGAAGCACGTCGAAGAGAAAATCACCAAGGCTAGTTTGTCCTTATGGCAATGTCGAAGGGCAGTTGGAGTAAAATGGGGAATTTCACCAAAGACCTTATATTGGATGTACACAATGATTGTGAGACCCTCAGTTTCATTCGCTGTAATCGTATGGTGGTTAAGAGTTAGACTAAGCATGGTACAAAGAGTTGCATGCATTAGTGTAACTGGTGCTAAACGAACTGCACCAACAGCAGCTGTTGATTTTCTTGTTGATTTTCCTGGAATTGATAAGGCCGACGAAATGGCCAGAAATGGTACAAGCAATGACTTGTATGGGCCGGAGCCATCGGCATGCAGATCTTATACCATTATTAGAATGGAGGTCAGAGACAAAGACAAAAACATACAAGTCAGTATGTGGGACGAATCTTCAAAATACCGACAATCTAAACACTTCATCAGAAGCCCATGTCTTCAAGTAGCGACATTCATTCTAAATTGCAGTCGACATAAGATTAGCACGCTGACCAATCTCCTTACGGGTCATTGTCTTAATAAGCACCTCCATAAAATTGGA
>JAAAKO020026486.1:0-14033 GCA_010015015.2 Bolitophila cinerea
TTAGAGGTTACAGATTTTACATTTCTTTTATACATACGATCGTATAGCTATATAAGAGAACTTATCATTTTAAGTTGTCCGTCAATCCGTTCATCATTTGGAATCTGGGTTTTAAAACAACGGATTACAACATTTTAAATATCTTTCTTTTACCTTCACTTGGTATATATGACCGTCGATAGATATATATTGACACCTTTTTAACCCATTTCCATTTTTCAGATCTAGCTCAAACTTACCACATAGACTTGTTTGCACGGAACTTGAAGATTCTGTTTTAAAAAACCCTTGTTTACACATTTAAATGGAGATTATTTCTAATAGAAAGCATTTAAAATATAATAAAAAATTACAGCTTCAACTTTTTTGTTTTACGCACTTTTACAGATATATACTTTTTATTTAAACTCCAAAACCATGTTTGGGCACAAACAAACCAAAATTAAATCACGTTTTTTTTAATTTTTAAATGCGAACAATGTGAATAAAATTAAGTATTTAATTACATTTTTAGAAGTGACAGTGTTTAGGGTGAATCAGTCATGAATAAAACTATATTTATCTAAGAAAAATAGTGGTAAAAAGGCATTACATTTTCAGTAAATAAAGGTGTTTTATTTTGTGTGTCTTAATGTAAAATCAGACGTATTATTTAAGCTACAATAAATGTTCAATGTGTTCCATTTAGAGTCTAACAAAAATACAAATTCTGTTTTTTTTTACCAAACCCATTTTACTTATATATATAATATAACGTTTAAATTATTATAATTTGGACATCATTAGATCGTAGCTGGTTTTAACAAGAGGTATTCTCTAGAAATTAGCTACGTTCTGATGATGAAAAAATACTAGTAACATCCTATAAAGGTTGTCCCAGAAATTTTGAATTTTGTTTTTATAACGATATTTCATAAATATGTTTATGTTAAATATATATGTTTTATAATTACGGAAATGCATTGCTGGCGCTCCCTGGTGATGCGTTTAATTCATAAAAAAGTGTCCAGATTTTTTTTAAGTAAAAACCTACTTTTCATTTATCTCTTAATTGAAAATTTTAAAATTATTCATTTTAGGTAAATTAATGAAATCTACTAAAAAACTTTAATTTTGCATTATTATTATTATAGATGTATTATTTTATTGCAATAATCGAGATTTAGAAATAATGGATTGTTCAATGATTATGCAATAAATTATTTAGCAATAATCGATTATTCGTTCTCCAGTAAAAATAATCGACTAATGAATTTTTAGAAATAATAGAAAAGGTGCTTTAATGTGAATTAAAAAAACACATTAATACTGATAACGTTTTTAGTGCAAATTTGAGTTGTTGTAGCTTGGCTATAATATTAATACAATATATAAATGTGGCAGCTGTGGCGTAATCGACTAGATGGTTCCTTCATAGTCATTCCGGGTAGACATGCAATTTTTCAAAACAAATCTTTTATGAGTTATTCTTGATTTGCATTTTTTGTTTCTATGGACAATCATAGAAGCTCTAGTTTGATCAAAATTTTGACAAAATTTAGTTTTACAGAGGCGGCAAAGAACAGCACTGGTTGAGTTTGCCAATAAAAAATATTATTTTTTAAATAATTCTTAAATTTGGCCAAATCTATTAATCGGCTATGAAATCACTAATTTATGTGTCTTGGAAGTTGCTTTCTTGTAATGAAATTGATTTTTTTTGTATAATTTTTAAGTTGATCTACAGTTTTCTATTAATTAATTCTGTATATATTTTTTTGACTGCCGTTTTTTGGGCAATGTAGTATTTTTGTTCTTACAACTTTTGAAATTACGGTTAAATATTTATTTCACGAATTTTCCACTATCAAAAAACAATCTAATTTAATAATACATGAATCAAATAAATCTGTTATTAATCGTTATTACAATAAAAAAGCGTAATTTATAAAAAATAAATAAAAATAATAATATCTGAAATGTAAAAAGTCAATAAAATTTATATGAAAAACAAAACCTAAGCGATATATTTTGATGTTGGGCTGTGTTAAAATTATCATATATTTAATATACAAATACATACAAATACAAATAATATGTTGCGATGATCCAAACATATTTTGAGATAATAAACTGAATAATCTCTTCTACTATAACATTGCTTTTGAAGCAAATATGAATTTATATATAGTCCATTGATCTCGCGCAAAGACCAGGCGAAATTATTTTATATTAATCTAAATAAATATTGTACCAGCTGTCTTTTTTCGTTTGTTACAGTTTTTATGTGCGTATAATACCAGTAAATAAACCAAAAAATAAGTGGAACCTAATCAAAAACCTGAAACTGTAGAATATATAGAATAATTTATTCAGAATCATTTCGAGAGTTCACCATTACCGGTTTCGGGTAGAAAATATGAAACACAACATGTATGCACACTGTACAGATACACTGGAATATTTAATAGAATCCACGAAATGTGTCTAAATAAATTATGTACAATATGTGACACAGGTTCGATTCGATGTAGTAAAAAATGTGTCACGTGTCATTTAGTATACAACCATCAACCCTTTTTACGACGAGAGGGATTATAAAAATGTTCAACAGACACAACACAAATATTTATAAATTTTAAATATTTATATTAAACTTACCCTGTACGGATGTACGTTTGGCATGGTAAACTGAAAGTTTCCGATAGCACCATCGGTGGCCTCCAGCTTTCCCAATAAAATCGTAGACACCAGCAACACACACCAAAGCTTAGCCATATGGAAGAGTCCCAGATTGTTTGTCATCGTTGCCCGATAAAATAGAATTAATATATTTCTTATAAGAATATTTATATTCAATATGCGATCTTGAGAGTTCAACTCTATTGCAGCAGACGGAGACAACTAATAAAGACACAGACAAACACAAACAAGCGGAACGCGCGAGACTCAGGTAAACTTTATGTGTTGGAAGCCAAAATTACACTGGCTGAACCATTGTGCGGAGGCTCAACAGTCAACAGAGCTTTTTCGTGATAATACACGCACGCAAACTAAATAAATATTGATTTTCCACTCGCGAAAAACACTCGTGACACGCGTAAACTTGAGCTCTGTTGCGATAATAAATGCAAGAACGTCAACAGTTACTAAACTAAAACACAACACACGGCTTAGCACCGTATATTAGTCAATAATTAGTATTATCACAATATTATAATCACAGCTCTCTGCTGCTGTTGCGTTTTGTGTAAGTGTGTGTGTGTGTTTGTGTGTTCGCGGATAAAACGACTCACGAGTACTCGCAATCGCTGTCCAACTCAAAATGTCTATCAATATGGTGCGCGGTAAATATTCTGATGTCTGAACTCTGTTTGGAGTGGCACTCTCGCGTATAACGTCTATCTACGTAACAAAACTCACACTGACGAAGAACAACGACGCAGATACCACACACACACACACGCACAAATAACACGAAAGCGCGATGCTGCTGCTCAACCACTTGCACGCATTCCTCTCATTCCCATCATATTCCCATCCGAAACCGACCAAGCACCAAGGATATACGTTTACAGAACATTGGAACACCGACTGTGACTGCTACGCGTAGGCTGCGTGATGTTCTCTTCTCTCTCCATCTCGCTTGGATTATGTATGCGAGACAGACGAGAAGCACTATAATAATCTATGACGTGGGAATTATAAGAAATAAGGTGCGAGGAGAGAACTGGTGGTAATGACGTCACAACAAGTTTTATAACAAAGTCTCTGGCTTCGCGCACCACTCTGCAGCTATAGCAGCTATATAGTATTTTCTGCTTTGTGAATAAAATATATATATATTGAAGTACATATATCTATATACATATATACAAGAATATGATTTGATGATTATATACTATATTGTTGTTTATGTATATAGTGATTTGTTGAATCTCAAATGCACTTTTATTTTATATTTACATATTACATATATAGTTATATAGTATTGTAATGCAGTAGTTGTATTTAGAATTGAGTTTTGAGTATACACAATAACTCTTGAGAATAAGAGGAAGAAAACATATATGTTTCTTTTTACTAAAATCCTTTTTTTAAATTCCGTATTTTTTTATAAATACAGCATTTTTAATTCTTGTATTTTTTTTGTTTTATTATTTTTTGTATATTTTTTGTTTAATTTTTTGCTTGTTTTTAGTTTTGATGTTTCAATACAGAATTATAAAATGCAGGATTTTGAAATTCGAGATTTTGATATACGGGATTTTGAACCTAATCCTCCTTTTATATTAAATCTAATCGAAGCAAGATTTAAATTTTCTTTTATTTAAATAATGATAAAAAATGATGAAAAAAGCTCGTGTCCATCTTTTATTTAAAGATAACACGTATAAGAATGTTGGGGATACAAATCGAAATTAAATATTAAAAAAATGATGCCCAAAATATTTTGTATTGTTTCCTGTTAACTAAACTTAATTAGTTTTTTTTCGAGAGATTATTGTGTGTGAGAGAGAGAAAGAGAGACTAATGTTAGTGAGTGAGTATATGAGATATAGTTTAGATTATATAAGCGAGATAAATAAATTTCTGATAGATGATAAGTAAATCCAGGGAAACATATAGTTACATATTTGTCTGTGTACATTTAAAATATGCCTTTAATGCTACTAATATATTGCTAATCAGTAGGGCAACCAAAAAGAAGCCCTAAAAATATGATATTTTTTTTCGATAAATAACTATCATTATTTTAAATTATAAAAATGAAAAAATGCCTGATACGTTTGTATAGAAAGATAACTTTTTTCTACATCGATGTTTGTAATTGAAGATTATTTGGCTTTTACTTAAGAGTTTGTATATTCGTTAACAATCACAATCTTCTCCTGACAATAACAATAACAATTGTTTTCAATATTTCGAGTCGGCTGTTCTTTTGACATTTTTTTTTGTTTTACAGATTTAGCTTGTTTTTCGATAAAAAATTTAAATATGCACTAAAAATGATATTTAGTATAATAAAATAAGCTAAAATATGAAAAATAAGCCAAAATAAGCATTTATATTAAAACAAGCTAAAAATAGCCCTAACAAGTAGGTCTTAAATTCTTAAATTTGTATGAAACGTATTTCTGCCTTACTCGTCTGACGATACGGTTGCCACAAAAAAAGCTAGAACTGATCAAATTTCAAATTAAATGAGACCCATATTTTTTTGCATTTTTAGCATATTTTTAGATTATAAGTATGGTGCATATTTTCAAGATATTTGCGCATTTTTTTAAAATGAACCATTTTTTATTATTTTTTTATGTATTTGAAATAAATATTATTGTAATTGTATAATGGGCACATTTTGAAATCAAAATATAAACGAATGTCGCGAACATTTGATAATAAAAAAATAACCAAAAAACAACAACATTGTTCTGAATAAAAACAATACCCAAAATAAATAATAAATAATAATAATTAGAATGTTTTATAAATTAAATTTATATAGCATATTGAAAGTATTGTTACATTGAAAATAACTCGGCAAAAAAAGTAATATCTGTAGAAGTATTTTGACCATATATTTTTAAATTTTATGTTCTTTTAGAACTTTTATTGTTTCCCATTTAAGTTAAGGGTATTTAAAAAAATATATATAGTAAAAAAGATATTATTTCTTTAATTTTATAATATTTTTAGGGTCGCAAACAACCGATTCTTGTGCCTATTTTAAGTAGGATCGGATAAGTAAAAGTTGGTAAAAATGTGTCGAGAGATCTATCACCGGGTCATATATACCAAGTGAAAAGAAAGATTTTTAAAATGGTTGGGGTCGAAATCTTGACTTTCAAAATCTCGACTTAAAAAATATCTTATAAAATACTTAAAAACTTGACAGCATTTCAGTTTGTAGCGCTTTTGACAACATCAAACAACCGAAACAACAACGAAAAACAATCCACCGAAAACGACAATTTACCGAAAACGTTTTCTGTGAATTGTCGTTTTTGGTGAATTGATTTTTTCTGGGAATTGTGTTTTCAGTGATAACTACACTCTCGGTGAATTGTTGTTCGGTCAAATGTCGTTTTAGGTGAATTGTATTTCGGTGAATTGTCGAGATCCCGTTTTCGAGATATCAATTACCCCTTATTTAGCCAAATTAGTTTTAAATCGCATTAGATTAAGTATTTTTTGTAAAAAATAAAAGCACTATTACATTCGAAAAATAAGTAAGTAAACAATAATAAGTTAGTAATAAAGATTGACATTGTAAAAAAAATATAACAAAAAAACGACGAGCAGACATATGAGCCAATACAGCTTCGCCAACAACAATATTTCATAAGACATAAGCGCTAAAGTTATAGGCGCCAGTACTTTAAGTATATTGCGGTATTGTATTTAACACTTAAAGACTTATGCACCATACATTTTTCAGAAAAAGCTTAGGAAAAAGCAGTTTTTTTGTATTTAATGAAATTTATGGTTTTTGCTAGTCTTTTCTCTGTGTTCTCTTAAAAACAAGCAATCTATTCTATAGTACATTAAATTATTATAGCGCGCTACCGCGCGATTTTTTTTTTGACTAAAACAACAAAAAGCAATCAATACAATATTGTTAACATTAACATTGGCGCTTCTGTCCCCACACCCAAAAAAACATCACACATTCGTATCTTTGTTTTCACCATATTGAAAAAGAGAGGTAATGTGCAAAAAAACCCTTAAAGAGTAAATCTTTGTTGAATTTTAAATTTAGTACAAAATACACCATACAAAATACATTTAAATTTCGTTATATAATATTTGAAACAATAACAAGAAAAAAAACAAACAAAAATAATAAAAAAAGTAAACAATTGAATTTTAAAATTAGTACAAAAGACAATAATAAATATCATTTAAATTTGGTTATATAATATTTGAAACAAAACAAAAAATAACAACATAATAAATATTGGATTCAAATTTAAAAAAAAAATATCAAGAGATAAGTGATCTCACTTTTCTACCGTGTAATCACTCGTGGAAAGCATATTCGCAACCTGGCATATAGGTTTTAATCCTCAAAACCTTAAAAAATAGTATTACAGCATATACAAATATTTAAGTTTAATTATATTTTTCATATAAAATTAAACTCTGTTATTAAGATAATTATTAATTAAATAACTAATACTACAGTAATTGTTCCCAAGCTCCTAAATGTTTTTAGTAGGAAAAATGTACTTCTGGTGTGTTCTTTTCCATCACTACAATATGTACTTTTCTGTTTGCAGGATGAAAATAGTATACATTTTAAAAACGAAATTGTGAACACAAATATGTAAAAATAAATGTATTGTGTTATGTGCTTTGTACAATATACATTTGTTACAAGACCCTGCGTTAAACGTATATATGTTAGATATACTATACAAACACAGATAGTGTGCGATATCATTTGCCACCTGCATGCTAATAATTACACTTGTACAACAGTTCAACATACACATATATATATATATATATGTATGAATGAATATTATATGTATACTATTTTGTTGTAAGTATATAACATCAGTTTTAGTTAATAATATGCTATAGCGTAGACACGGTATAACATAATTGTGGTTTTTTTTTTTAGTGTATTTTGTACTAACAACATATATTTCATACCTCTGTAATTATAATTATAGAATTTAAATTCTGATATGTTAGATTAGATATTAATATCGTCCTTATTAGGCGACCAGATATTATATAAGATTAATTTATTGCATATCGAGTGGGTTATTGGGCTTGCCACCATTTAGGGGTTCACACGATTGGTAAGATAATAATTAAAGTCACATTCATGCTGATCTACTCCACACTCTATTTTTTCAATCACTCACAGCTTTTAATCGATCTTAAAGGTTTTATTGATGAGAAAATTATTGTCTTTAGGTGGATTACCGCCATTTATAATTTTGCCTGAATCATTAGTAATTCAATCAACCTAGCGATACAATATACAATATTGTTAAAATATTGGAGTAATCTGGTATATATATTTTTTTTTGTTATACATACATATCGTGGGCTTAGAGGCAAAATACACTAACTAGACTTTTTAGAAAAAAATGTTATTGATGCCATTCTATTTAAAAATACATATTTTATCACTGTCAATTTCTTTATGAACTCTAACTAATACAATTATCTAAAAAACGTAATAAGGAAAACGCACTAAAAGCTCTTAGTTTTTTTATGTAATCAAACATTTTTATCAAAAATGTACTTACATTTTTTTTAATTGAATTACGATTTTTTTAATAGCAAGATCTTATAGAAATTGCAATTTGATCAAATTATATTGCAAATGAAAACATGTTTTATTAATTTACGAATTATTGAAAAATCGAAATAGAAATAAAGAAAGAGAAACAGGCATTGGCTTTCGGTAAAAAAATAAGGTCTTAAACCGGATTCCTTCTGTATACAATCGCAAAAATAACTAGAAAAATATATAGTTATATGGTCGTGGATCGGAAAGATATACCATCCTAATTAAACTTAAAAAAACTTACCGAATTAAACTTTATTTAACAAACCAATATAATAAATAATAAATATGGCAAAAAGAAAGAATTAGTGAAGCTTTGTACATATTATATAAAATTCCCAAGGAATATCATTGATTGTACATCAACACATCAAGAAAACACTGAAATAACTTCCGAAGCAATAGATGTCTCAGAAAAAGTTTTTCTTTAAATTATATTTAAATATAAATATATACAATACATTCAATAATATTAAACTTTTCTCTTTTTAATATTTTTTTTTTTTTTTTGTAAAAATAAATTACAACTAATTATAAAAATGATGCACTAAGTTTAATTTAAAAATATTTTTTTCAGTAATTTCTTAAATATTACCTCAAATAAAATATTTTGAAATTTAGATAAATGTTTGTTGTGTCAGCTATACATTTTTTAACCCCTTTTAACTTAATTTTTAGATACAATTTTAAACTTGATTTCTTTTAGTTTTAAATTGAGTTTTTCCCTGCTTTTATAAAAACGTAGTTAGTTTATTTTCCTTTTACCCCACTATATAATATTTATACATACACAGGGTTATTATATGGTTATTAATTATTATCTATTATCAAGATTGTCACACAAAAAAAAGTTGTTTCGAAAATAAATAATAAATGTTAAACATTTGTGCCTAAGCAAATGGACTTTTAAATAAATACAAAAATGTATCAAAAATAATCAAACAATATATTTTTTTGTTTATGGTAGAAAAATGTATTTTTTTTGTAACACAAATTTATTGATTGTTACAATATTTTATTAATGGTAACAATAATTAATACATTGTACCAATTTTTTAGCTTCTATACCAGCGTTGCTTATAAGAGAAGACTTATAATCACGCGTTGTCCGACCGTCATCTAGTATCAGGGCCCAAACCTTACGTCCTAGAGAATTGAATTTTGGAACACAGATTAGTATAAAAAAATGCACTCAATTTTTTTTATTTACGCCAGGTTTTTCCGAAGCAAATACTTATTTATACAAATTTGCTTATAGCTTTAACTATGTGGCCTATTACGACATCCCATTTTTTTTAAAATAATACATTAAAAATTAAAAAAGGCCGCTTATTTTTTGTTTACACTAAAACTGATTTATGAATTAAAAATACGATTTATCATAATTAGATAACTATTTCCACGGATCTCAAATAAGTTTTATAATAGAAATAATAAACCCTAAAAAACAATATTTTTCATATAAATTAACAACCTCTTTTTTTCTTTGACATTCATTGACAAGACACGATACAGTTCTATTGGACTTCAGTGATCTTAAGGCCGCCTGACTGTCCGAGAGAAACTATATGTGGTTGTCTTTGGTACCAACTTTGAGTAGTTTTTCAGCATCCAATAATATTGCAAAGACATCAGTTTGATATACAGTAGCATATCTGCCAAGCGGTGTATCACGATTGGCCGAATCTCGATTGGCCGAATTGGTTTTTGATATGGTTTTACCTTTAAATTCGGCCAATTTTTGGTTCGGCCAATTGTATCATTCGGCCAATCGTGATTCGGCCTATCGTTTCATTCGGCCAATTGTGGTTTGGCCAATTGTGATTCGGCCAATCGAAATTCGGCCAATCGTAGTACATTCCTGCCAAGAGGTATAGATAAGCTAAAATTGCCTTGTAGGGAAAAGATACCTGCTTCTGCATGTTGCCAATTCTGAAGCAATCCGTGTAAACTGTAAACTGACTTTCGTACCCTAGAGAGTTTGACTTCCATTTGGATCTTTTAGGTGTTTTAAATATGGTTTATTAAAGGTGAAAATTGGCTTAGAGTGGTCAGATTTTATAATCCATATCGGGTCTCGAAAACCTGATGACTTGAATATGAGTGCGTGGCCATCAGCTTAACTCCTATTATTGATTATCTCGCCGGTCAAAGTTGCAACTCTTTCTATAAAGAGTAGGAGTGGCGTTAAATTAAAAAAGCTTGAAGAGCTGTAGTTGGTGCTGTACGAATAGCACCAGTACCACAGATACATGCAATTTTTTGGATAGACAAAAACTTGTCAGCAATTCTTCTAATTTTGGCCACCATATAATAGCACCAAAGGTTACCATTGGTCTAATCACTGCTGTGTATTGTAGCGTGTGCGAATTTATTTTATATTATTTTTATAATAAACTTCTTTTTTTTGTATAATTTAGAATTAATGAAGAAATAATTTAGAAATAATAAATATATATAAGTAATATGCGGACCCCTAATTTTCGAAATTCGACAACAATCGATCCCATACCGCACCTACTGCACTGGTCGAGTACGTGGCACAGCGTGTACCGCTAACGGTTCAAAAAAAAGTAGAGGTACCGAGCTAATAAATAGCGGAGAACGCATTATTGAAGTCTCTCTTGTATTATCACAGGATTACTTTTAATAATAGCCCCCATTTAGACCCATGGCTCTTCTACATTGACATAGGGATCTGGTAGTTTTAGGTATCTTTGTTTCGATATGTTTTTTGAATAAGAGTTTCCTATCCTATCCTATCCTATTGAACTGCCAGCTAGATAGGCATGCTGACCATTGCTGGGTGGCACATCTTTAAGAGAAATGTCTCTTCTATGTCTATCACATAGTCTTTCAAGTGTTTTTAAGACAAATGAGGTGAGACTCATTGGTCTGAATGCATTTGCGTCTGTATAAGATTCTTTACCAGGCTTTGATAAAAAAATCACCTTTGCTAGTCGCCAAAGGGTTAGAATATATATAAAAAGCTTGTAAGAGTTGAGTTAGTCTCTATTATATACTGTTGTCCCTGCATTCTGTAACATACATGGATAAATTCTACCTGGCCCTGCTTATTTGTAAAGAAGAAAAAATGTAAACGGCCCAATTGACAGAATCTGTTGATGTTAAGCTGGTGGATAGTTGCCAGCTTACTCTGGAGGGTTCGAGAGACATAAGAAGGAATAAACTCATACTGAAAACTGACTTACTGAGTGACAAACTTAGTAGAAGACTGGCACAATGATTCAGCTTTTAGAATACAAAAAATATGTTATAAACAAATCATATTATATGACCTAAGAATAAAAGAAAAGAAATAATATATGTATGTACCTACATACGAGTATACTTTAAATATTTAATGTTTTAAATAGAGTACATCACTAACATATAAGTTAGGAAAAAAACATAAAAGTATATTTTCTAAATTAATGTAATTTGGTAATAATACCAATGATTTTTAAGTATAATTTTTAATTTTATATCCTAAATTATTGTTTTTAGTGCATATTTTTGGTTGCACTGTTAATGACTGACTAAATGACGGACTGAATAACTGACTGACTGAATGACTGACTGAATAAATGGCTGACTGACTAAATGACTGGATGAATGACTAACTGAATAACTGATTGAATGATTGACTGAATGACTGATTGAATAATTGACTGAGTGGTTGCATAAATATATTTTTCTGGTTTACGAATTACCGCCATACTCGAATGGGAGGAAAATTGCAACAAACTATAACAAAAATAACCACCTTTTATGCTCAAGTTTCTACTATTTGCCATTCCTAGATACATACTATATTTAGTTTTTATATCTATTTTTTAATTCAAATATTGGTATACAGGTTTTGTATCATATATATATATATTTAAAAAAACATTTCGGGATCGGGAATATATCCCCTACTCCTCCTTTTTTTGAACGATACCTGTACACTATACTCGCGGCAATTTTCGATGAAACATATATAAATATATTAATATATACCTTTTGTTTTTGTTATCTATATGATTTGTTTTAAAGTTACATAAAATTATTGTTTGAATTCATCACTAATTAAGAACACGCTGTTAATTATTCATACTTTACTGTAAGCATTATTTTAACTTCATCAATCAAAGTAACATAAAAACCATTTAACCTTGTCGTTTGGATATAAAAGGTAAAGTCGCGTCGGTTTAAACTACATTACACAATTATAATTATAATAAAAAACCAGACATTTAAAAAATATCATTTAAGATGGTTAAACTTATTGCGGTTCTTTTGGTTTTTGTATTAGTGCAGGTGAGAAATCGACATTGGAATAATTTTTAAAAATATAGTTGTAAAAAAAAGGAATAAATTACATAACAAATATTAACGTGGTATTTCCGCAGAGCCTCAATGGAATATTTATTCCAATTGTTGTGCCAGCACGTCCAGCTGGTCGTCCGCAACGTCCATACCGTCCATCACGACCCCGACCAACGAGTTCTCTAAATACGTTACTCGTACAACAACAACTGGCGCAGATACAGGCATTGCTTGCCCTTCTAGCAACTACTACAACCACCGCAGCAACCACTGCAGCAACCACTGCTTCCTCTGCTACCACTTAATACAGTGGTTCACAAAGAACATATAAATATTCTGTCAAACACAAACATATTATTTAATAAATCTATAATACATTTACATACTATAATCTACTTTTATGTTTTTAAGAAATTTTAGTTAAGTTGGTTAAGTTAGACATGTTCAAAATGATGATATATGTTAGGTTGAAAATCTAATAAAACGAAATAGATGGATTTTATGTGACGTCACGTTCTCATTTTAATAACGAACTTTAATGGAACTTTAATGGCATGTAATACTACTATAGTTAAAATCCCATAGACCGAAGATATCACATTGTATACCTTACTAATTCCTAGTAATCCTCTAACACCCATTGAAGTTTATATGAAACTTTTTTATAAAACTTAAAAAATAATCAATGATTTTATTAAAAAATAACTGCATTATTACATTTCACTTTATTTCAAAAACAAGTAAAATACAAGAAAAAAAACAACCATATTCGGCCAATCGGATTTCAACCAATCGAGCGACACCGAAAAATTTGTGACGGCATTAACTGACTTGCGCCGGCCGGTCAGAAAAACAAATGTAATAGAATCGCATAGCTTTAAGTAAAAAAGACGTAAGTTTTATGTTTCGAAAGTGTTAACATTTCTGATGATGCAATGAAATATTTCAGTCAAAAGTTCCTGGGTCGACTAGAGGAATTGTACGTACATGTCGGAACGTACATAGTCTGTCCCGAATGACCGTGTTTGTACGTTCCGCAAGGATTCAACAGACTTATGCAGTATTTAAAATACTAGTATTTTAAATAGTATTTAAAATATTAGTTTTTTTAAATATTATTTATAATTAAGTATTTTGTAATTTTTATTTTAAAAATACTAATTCTGAATACAAGCATCTTCCAAATACTAAAATACTTTATACGTATTTTAAATACCAAAATCCATTTTAGTAATCCAAATACCAAATACCAAAATACCCAAATACTAATATACTTCTCCGTTTTTTAAAGGCTCTCAATTTAGTGGGTGCTATATAATTAAATTTTGGAGTTCCTAAAATTTAAAAATGCGTTTTTTTTTAATTATTTATGCGAGCATTTTTATTCAATAATGAACTCTGAAAAAATCAAAAACGAGATCTTAGGATGCGA
>JAAAKO020026497.1:0-14032 GCA_010015015.2 Bolitophila cinerea
GGAGATCGTAGGGGTAAACTGTAAATGCGGATACACCTTGTATGTATGTATTCAGTTTCAGTCGAAATTAACAAAGGTTTATGGTAAATATTTTTTGTTTGTCAAAATTAAAAATATATTTATATATTGGTAAAAAATATATTTTCTCAAAACTCGCAAACGGATATGTACAAATAGCTACAAAGCTGCTACGCGTTAATCCGCTGCATTAAGAAATGCGCACCAAACTACGCATGAATGTGTGTGTACGGGTATCAATAGAAATCCATCTATAAATGCTGCTATTCAAAGCGTGCGAAAGGCTCATTATGCTCAGCATATACGAACAATACCGAGCCGACCCAACAACAACAACAGCACACGGGAACAAATCTCTCTAAAAATCTAAATGAAGCAAAAATCTATTGCAAATGAACAAGCGCACCGAAATAAAATATATATTATGTTGCCGAAATAATGTGCTCCGTTAAATTAGTGCGTATGTGTGTGTGTGTGCATTCAATGTCGTCGGGTATTTCGAATGCAAAAATTCGCACCTGGTCGTATACACACACACACACATCCAGAAAATTGTCTCAGGTAGCAAATGTGCGCGTATTAATAGACGCGCGCGCACACCGTTTTGCTGAGCGAAGCGCTCATAACTCGTCCTCGTCGTAGAGACAATAGGACCCCCGTTCGGCAGAAATGAAACAGGATCGCTCGCATATACAAAATACCTATATACGTGTGTGTGTGTGTGTGTGTAATTTTCAATGTGTAATTGTGTTCGTATATATACAATATGTATATACATATCTTTCAGGATGGCTGCGCGCACTTCCTTCAGTATCCAATATATAACTATATATATATATAAGCAAACCCAAACGAGAGGAAGAGATGTTTCGATTCGGTTTTGTTTGTTTAGATTTAAACAAAACAATTCGATGGCAACGCAAAAAAATAACCAAACTCGAGAAGATACCATGGCAACGATATTTAGCATGCCAGCGCACCTGGCGGCACTTCATATCTATATATATCTGTATATTTATATACCATTCTTGTGCCCGGTTTTAGTTTGTCTGGCGGGCTAATTATGTTTATATCGTATTATATTATAATTTTATTTTTCATATATACACATATATTTTACTCGTATTATGTGACACGCCGGAAAAGGGAGAGGATGCGTACACGTTTGCCCACCCCCGACAAAAGCACAGAAGCCCGCGACGCACCCATTGAACAAAACCACCATTGCACGTGACGCTTTGGTGATGGTGCACACGAATTTGCATACACATTGTGTCGTGTCACGGACACAGGTACGAAAACTATCAACAAAAAAAACACACACACACACACACACTTGCCTTGTTTGATGGTTTACGACACGACAATCCCGCGGCATCCTTTTCTCGGTGCACCCGTGTACCTGCTTCCAGCAAACACGCTCAGAAAGGATCACAAACCGAGGGCTGTTAATTTGCATATCTACTACAATATATAGTCTACACTGCAGTCGCGTTTGCTACGGCAAAGATATGCAAATCGGTTTGCCGGTGCATGCGCGCGGGGCTTAATGCTGAAGGCTCTATAAAGAGATTGAAATGCACGCAGGTGCAATGAGTTTAATTTATGCCCAGTGCGTTTGTTACTGTGTCGCACATACGTGTATATTAATGTCGGTGTCCGTTCACCGGCTCGAACACAAAATCTGTATGCACCCTGATTTTCGGTTTATTGCAGTGCGCACAAGTGCATGTATATGCATTTTAGGGAGGCATAGACACGCTGTCGCCGATTGCCAAGAAAGTAATATACGGTTTTTTGGTACTCCTAATCGTCAGATGACCTTCGAAATTGTATTTGTAGCAAATCCATAAATGCGCTTTGGGAGAACGGTAAATGAATGTGCAAATTCCGGTGCCACCGCGATCGGGCAGTACAAATCTGACCCAATCGGGGTGTTCTCCAATGACACACTGCCAAGTAATGATATATTTTTTTTTACTCCTGATCGTCAGATAGCCTTGGAAATGTTTTTTATGGGAAATCCGTGAATGCACTTTGGAAGAGGGCTGATTGACAGAGCAAATGCTGGTGCTACCGCGATCGGGCAATGCCAATTTAACCCGATGCCGGCACTGTCTATGGCAACACTGTCAAGTAATGTTTTTTGTTGTTTTTTTTACTCCCGATCGTCAGATGGCCTTTCAAATGAATTTAATTGGAAATCCTTTAACTGAATTTGGAAGAGGGCTAAATGACAGAGGAAATGCCGGTGAATCACAGATCAGGCAATGCCAATCTAACCCTATGCCGGCACTATATAGGGCAACACTATCAAGTAATCATCCTTTTTCACTGCTGATCGTCAAAAAGTCTCTGAAATTTACTTTACAGCCAATCTTTGAATGCATATCGGGAAAAGGGTAAATAACACAAGATCAGGCAACACTAATCAAAGAAAAATCCTGCAGGGTTGCAGTTTGTAGGAGTAATATGGCACGCGCACGCATGCTTCTCGCAGTCTGTGTGTGTGTGTGTGTCCAGCACCGCATTTAAATAATGTTTATGTGTTTATATATCCATGGCACGCATCGCAAAGGGCTACACACACACAAACATTTGCGTGTCGGCTATCTTGAAACTTTATCTGGGACACATACACTCACACGTGTAATATATGTACGCTGTATATGTATATCCAATGTTAACACTTATGTTTTACAAATTGCGCGAGGCGCGTCGCGCGACGCGATCCCAAACACACACACACACACACGCGCGTTTGTTTTTCGGTGCATGTGAGTGGTGTTGTTGTTGTTGTTGTTGTTGTTGTGTTTTTTGCGCCACTGTTTGTCGATCTGTGTCGCACGCGTACACACCGATGCATTTTATGCTCGCATACGCTATGTAGCGTGCGCGAGCGCGCGTGTCGAGTGCATAATTATATCATGTGCGCATTATCGCGCACGCGCGTGAGCGCCTTGTTATTTGCGTTTTAATTAATTCTCCAAGTAATTGTGCTTTAGTGAGACGTGTGCTAACGCCGCGGAAAAACGCTTGTGTATCGCAATTTCCTTGCGATAATTGTTGGTTCACACACAGGCGCGCGCGCGCATGAATTGCTTCCGAGATGAGATTCTAGCGAAGACACAAAATCACAGCGATCCTGAGGCGCATCCTTGCGCTACGATATCGGTGGATACCGTCGATGGTCATTGCGATGCATCTGCTGGCGGTGTTGGTATTTTCGCCCTCGAAAAACACGCGTGCGGCCAGCATAATCCGAATGCCACCCATCGGCATCGTCGTCGTCGACTCACCCCTACGTATCGATAATGTTGACCGTTTGACGTTGATGGGGTGCGGACACACACACACAGACACACAAATACTGTGTGCACTGACCAAACAAACGCGCACACATTAAATGACTCGAATCAGGCTGTGCTAATTTATTTGCTATAATCCACTTATGAGGTGCGTGCGTGTGTGTGTGTGTGGGGTAAATTGCGGATAATGGGTATGTGATGAGCTCTGATTTGACACCCAATTAAGGGAGCTGCTCGATGTATGCGTGTATCAAAGTGACCACTATATGTATATATATATAATACGAGGGTGGACTGTCTTAATGCGCGATACGGTCATTCAGAGACAATTGATTCTTTGGGATTTGTGGCTTTGTTTTCGGATGCACTTGTGTGCCAATAGGATTAAGTCAGCAATATATTTCTATATACATATATATGAGTAAGGAAAATAATTTAAGAATCTCAAATCGTGAGTCGAGCTGCGCTATTGTAGATTTGTATATGTGTTTGTGTGTTTGACTAACAAAATATCGACTGTATACGATTCTCTCTTAAAAAAGGCTATATTTTTTTTTACTCATGATCGTCAGATGGACCTTAAAATGCATTTTTCGGCGAATCTTTAAAAGCGCTTCGTGAGAGGGTTAATTGGCGGTGAAAATTGAGGTGTCACACCGAGCAAAGTCAATTGTAGAACCGCAAACAACTCTCGGTCGCTGACAAAAATCGAATAACAAAAATAATTTACTATAATTTGTTATTTTTTTTTTACTCATGATCGTCAGATGGACCCTAAAATGGATTTTTTGGAAATTCTTTGAATGCGCTTCGCGAGTGGGTTAATTGGCGGTGAAAATTGAGGTGTCACACCAATTGCAGAGCCGCGACCAACTCGCCGCCGCAGACACATATTGAATAACAAATATAATACACTAAAGTTTTTTTTTTACTCATGATCGTCAGATGAACTTTAAAATGCATTTTTTGGCAAATATTTTAATGCGCTTTGCGAGAGGGTTCATTGGCGGTGAAAATTGAGGTGTCGCACCGAACAACGCCATTTGCGGTCCTATTGCCGGGAGGGTGTGGAAGATTGCGTGTCGTAGGACTAAATATAACTTAGTACACCTTCACACTGACTTCAGCGTTGGATATTATGGAGTAGGCAATTTATAAATAAATAAATATATCTTTTTTGTTGTATTTTTTATGTATATACATATGAAAAACATCCAACAACAAACCCACACCATCGCCGACTGATTTAGCAGCCAGATTTTAAATCCTTGAAATGCGATCATTTTTTCCTTATATGTATATATGTAGTGCATATGATATCCCGGCGTGAGGCATATCACTATAAACATCCGGAAAACAGTCAGCACAGCATCGAGGTACCACATATGCTCTGCGTGGGTATCTTTATTCACACGCAGTCCACGAATCCACCCAACCCCCATCGCGTAACTCTTGCGCGACCCACTGCCGCCGCACGCCGCCGCCGCCGCACGCCCATAAACAAGAAAAGCTTGCGCTTATCACCGATAAACGGTTGTTTACTACACCGTTTTCCGCATCGTTCCATGTGTTTGTATATATATACAATATATACAATATATGTATGTGTTATATATATATATATATATATGTATACATCTACTATACAAGTGTATATGCGACCACAACATATGTGTGTGTGTGTGTGTTTGTATGTCTATCATGCACATGCGGCCGGCCGGCACATTGCCGTTGGAATGCTGCCCTTTTGTGTGTGTCTGTGTGTGTGTGTGCCTCGGTGGAGCGGCGCGCTACGGTGGCGGGTGGCTGGAAAAGCAGCACGCGGAAAAACATCGTCTTTGATAACAATCGTGCACATAGCCACACGCACATATTGTACATAAGCGATTGTCGTGTATACACACGTACAATATGGTTGTGTATGTGTATCAGATTGAAAGCAAAACGATATAAATGGACAGTGGACAATTGTTGAGTGCGCCAGGACTCAGAAATTGTGACATGGCACTGCGTGTGCGTGTGTGTGTGTGTGTGTGTGTGTGCGACTTCACATTAAGTGCCACCGACTCTAAACAATGCCCACTACGAAAACATTTCTATAATTCCATAATTCCCTGCCACATAATTGAATAATTGAGCATAACTCATCATTATTGTATATTGTCGTTGATTTATCCATATTTTTTTTTATATTTTTTTTTGTTTTCATTATAATGTCAATAATTCGCTAATTACGGATTCATGTCCACTCACACAAATTGGATTTAATCACAGCCGTTATTGTACCGTAATGTGATGCGTGTATGTGGTTTTTAGAGTTGTTTTTTTTTTTCATTCGTTCAATTATTTCTATAGTCGTACGTTATTATATTTGTGTCTGGAATATACAGGGTTGCACAGGGGTGGTTTTTTTTTAAAAAGCGAACAGCAAGCCTAAGGAATATTTCAAGCTATAGAAAGTAGCCGAAGGTGGCGTATTAAAGCCAGCGTTCGTGTATATATCATGGGAACTTATTGAGGGTATGCCACCACCACCGCCGCGTTACTTGCTATAGAAATACGTGCACTTGTGTGCGTGTGCCATTGGCCGAGTGTATATGTTATTCATTCTATAATTACGATTTCAATGGTGAATAATTAATGTGAGTAGAGAAAAGTTAATTGAAGAAATTGTGTGTGTGTGTGTGTGTGTGTGCCACCGCCGTAATTACACTGAGATTCGGAAATGGAAAATGCGTTAAGACCGATCTCAGTGTGGAGGGCGGAGTGTTGTGGGCACGCGATACACATACACTTTAAAAAAAAAACCATACAAATAAAAAAATATATATATTTATGTACATTTGTTTTGTAGTGTAGTTAAAAAGAGAAATAAAATACATACTGTCTAGCTATAGTGTCCGAATATATGCGTAATTACGTGTAAATAATTCCTGCATTGTCCATTTAAATATATACTCATAATTACCGTCAATATAAATTAGTGAACTTTTTTTGTGTGTGTGTGTGTGTGTTCATATAAGTTGTATTATGCAAATGCACATAAGAAAGAGATATAAAAAACGCGAGCTCGCATACACACGCGCGTAGACAGACGCAGACACAGACACGAGTATGGTGTGTTTGTGTGTGTGTGTGTGTGTGTGTGTGTGTCTGTGTGTGTGTGGAATACCTGAACCTCACACGAACACCAAAGGTGTCGGGTGTCGCGCGAAGGTGTCTTTTTTGCCATCACTTTCGTTTGATACGCGAGTCTTCGAGAAAACCGGAGATGATATCATGTACGAATGCAAATGCGCACGCGCGCGCGATATATTGATAGTTCTATATGTATATATATATATATACGTATTTATTTACATATTTACATATAATCAAATCATATCATATGTATATATAATATATATCAACGACGATTCAATTCACCACACCGCGTTTGCGTTTTGTAATCGCACGAAACAAGATAATTAAACGAAACGCGATAATTATGCAAGCGCGAGGACCAGCGCAGATCATGTTTCCATCCATACGATGAGTATACATAAATAAATATATATATATATGCCTTAAATTCAATGTTTCGGTTCAGAGCTAAAATACACTGTGTACCGTTCGAATCGAGCCTTAATCTTAAATGACCCATCTCTGCGTTCGAAAATCCTTTGCATGCGCTCACAATTTGCTGTCATGCAATTCCGAAAACGAATTGTAAGATGCAATTAAATCGCTTAAATTGTATGCCAGCGATCCAGCTGGAATGTTATGTGAAATTATTCTTTTAACCGATTTTCGAAAACTTCGGCCCGAGCAGCGTCCGGCCCGCGCGACCAAAAAGTGCTACTGCTAAAACACGCTAAATGTGCACGTGGTGCACGCGTCTGGGGCACCGTTTCGCCTGGCCACCGCAACGAATTTCACTGTTCTTCCACTTTTCATCAAGTGTGCCGATCCATTTTCAATCTCTGCGCAAAAACAGTTAAAATTGAAATTCGGCTCGACACTTTTGCAGAGCATTCCGGTGCAGCGTACTGTTTGGCGTTTTTACGAAAATCTTCTACACGATTTTTCGCAACGGTCCTCACGAGATATTTACCACCAAATGGTCGTCAGCGCACCTGCCACCGGTCGAATCGTACACGTTGCACGTCTACCGTGTCAGTAGAATTTAGAGAAATGGAAAATATTGCAAATCAGACGAACGCCAGCGTCCGGCGCGAGGGACCATAAATATTTAGGAATATTTTTCGTAAGTTTATCGCGTGCGCTGCGGTGGCACGATTTTGCTGTCGGTTTTTATCTGCGCCGAAGTGTTTGATTTTCATTTATGTTTCGTAAATGTTCATTGCATTCTGGTGTTAATTACCGCACCCGAAAAACACCCGAAACAAAAGTCCTCGCGGCTTATAGCGAAGCGGCTTCAAGGCGCCGGTCGTCTCCTTGAGAATCGCTGGCCGTTGCATAAATTATGCCGCGTTTCGCGCGGGAAGGGGTTGGAAATCAGCCGTCTTGCAAATGTCCTCAGCTGCTGCTGCTGCGCCTAAATACAAAACACTTTAATTACAATGTATGCGCATTTTTTGTGTGTCCTGTCGCACCTTTTGTATATAGATCCTGTTTGGCACATTTTAGAAACATGTCCACACGCATTTTATTACAAAGAACAATTATTTCTATATACGCGCACACAAGATTGTATGTCTCTTGCGCACACATTGATATAATCCAATGTAAGGCAAAGCTTTGCCGAAAGACAACAACAAAAAGTAAATAATTTAAATTACAAATGCGCACGGACATTTTGTATTTATATGCACACACTCAAGACAAGGACGCAATCGCGCTCCGATAGAATATTATCTATGGACATAGAAATATATTATTTATATATGTATAATTTTTCGCCTTTCCCAGGCGAGACGCTATGTCTCCTTGAAATCCGCAGTAAATGTATATACAGTATACCACACTCATACGCATGTATATATATATAGTCCTCTTAATGCGTATACACGTATACAATAGTATTTAAGCTGATCGCACGCACATTGCACCGAGCAAAAAAGGTGCGTGTCCTCGTGGCTATTGTGTCGAGACTGTATATGTCCAGGTACACAGGGCTCCGGTGGTGCGGCGACGAATCACTATACAAATATGTGCTTATGAAAATTAATTCCCATGCCTATATTACATATTTAATTTGGCCGGTTTTTGTGTGTGTGTATGTGAGTTCTAATTAAAACCACTTTTCTAACTGCCATCAGGCTGATGGGAGGGGGGTTTTTAAAGCGCGTCGTCATACAAAACACACAGATTGACCCTAATGCTTGTGTGTGTGTGTGTGCGTGCAATTCACCCCAAATGAGTTCAGTGTAAGGGAATGCCCGTCGACGAAGTGTTAAATTTATGTGTGACACTTTATACCAAGAAATTTTCAAGTCGACTTTTTTGGGTAAGTGCGCGACTACATTACAGTACGCGGTAATGGGTGCCTTAGGGTAAGTACGGATGCCTCATATATCAATACGCGAGAATAAAAAACCTGTCCATCCGTGTAGTAATCGCTTAGGTTAGACGGCATACTATCGCTTTTTCCATCCAAATTGCGCCACCGTCAAATTTTCCGCTAACAAACTTGCCCGCAGACGTTAGCAAAGCAACATGGCTGATTTTAGCTGTCATCAGAGCGGAAATCGTTGGTATTAGCCATTTTTCTCGGGCAACGGCACTCTACAGTTTATGTGATTACCGACCGATGATTGAGCCCACGCTGATGTTCATTTGACCATTTACCAATGTTTTGGGTTGGCATGTGTTAGACACTTCGTTGTAAAAGCTTATGACCACATATACATCGATGGTTGGATTGCAATGTACAAATAAGCGGCTTTCATATGTGTGTTGACCATTTCCACCATGTTGGTAGGACGGTGCTCATGAGTTTAGCTCAAATTTGTATATGGTTTACGAAGCGACCATACAAATAAACTTAAACCAAGTCGTCGAAATGAGATTATCTAGATTATTATTGTGCAGAACCGTAGGAATATGGTGTTGCCAGCAGATCCATATCGGTATGGTCTCAAATATGATGGTGCAGGACAGCTCGCAGTTGGCATCATCTTGGAGCCATATCCCGTTTGTTGGATGGGCTTATGGATGGACATTCCATGTGCAACCAATTTGGTTAAATTCATAGGTTTTTTCGGCAAAGAGTTATAGCTATAATCTAAAACACAAAATACCAAAAATATTTATCTTTTATCGACGATAAATGCGTTTTTGTTTTGATATCAAGAAAAGAGATGATTTTTTAAAGTCACTTTCAAAATTAGGTTTTGACCATAAATGTTTTCGTAAATTCTGTTTTTTTTTTTTATATTTTTAATCAAATCACAAATTTAAAGTCAACACAAGTTAAAAAAAAGTGTTTATGCTCAGCACAAGATTTTAGAAATCAAGATCAAACCCTAAATTTGTGGATTTTTAAAGTGGAGAACAGAGAATTTTGATCGTGACTCCAAAATTTTCCAAAATCTTGATTCCATAATATTCACTATTTTGAAAATCCAAACCGGGTCCAATATGCGGCTTTTCACAAGGTTGGATTTGCGAAATTCTACGAAAATTGGCTATCTTGTATTGATCATAAATGACCATTAATTTGTTTTTCCAAAATGCTGCATATCAAAATCAAGAATAGTGTGATGTTTTTGATCTTGATTATTTTCTTTGTTTTCAATTTTAATAAGCACCTTGGCCGCAATAGGCTTCTCGAAATATATCATTTATAATGTACGAGAATCTACACTCAGAAACAAATTTTAAAAATATCCATACATTTCGAAGCTTGCACCTAGAGTGTTGTGGTTGTGGTTGTGGTTGTGGTTTGTAAACCAGATCAGTCGGCCAAAACCAAATCAAAGACATCGCTTAATTGATATACCGAAGGGTTTGTCTACGTACTGCCGATTTGCGCCTGCCATTGAACTTGCACACCGTGGCAGACGCAGCGGCGACACCAATGACAGCGATTTCGATTTAATTTCAATTTCTATGCTACACTGTAAAATACATAAATCGATCAGTGTACCCCAGAAGCACAAAAATATGGTATATGGTATATGGTGTTCACCTGATTCGGCGAAATGCACCGCCTGCATCGTAAATACTCGTAAGTATTAAGGCAACGTCCCTTTTTCGGCCGGAAAGTCCTAATGTCCTATGTGTGTGTGTGTGTGTGTGTGTGTGTGAGTATATGTAAACACAGGTGTGCATCAACCACCACTATAACAACAACAAAAACAACACCAAACGCCTGCACCTTTTCGAAATACTAATAAAAACAAGAACAACAATTCATTAAGCAGAGAAGTGCTAAGAGAAGAACAAAAAAACAAACCCAAAATTTACGCTCGTGTTATCCTCTTCGTTGGTCGTCGTGTCCTGAAACATATAATTTTTGTTGTTTTATGTTTCTATGTGTGTGTGTGTGTGTGTGTGTGTGTGTGCATTTCTGTCTCATCGCCATGGCGCAGCAATAAAAAGGTGCGAATTGTTACCTTTTCGGCTGATGCGCCCGTGTCGTCGTCGTCAACGACGCGACGTACATACGTCAAAATTTTTAAATATACCACCACACGGCGGCACGTCCGACGTCCTCGTTGTCTACCTGCGTTCTCAACGGCACGGCATCGAGTTGCAACGCAGCGCTGCACACGTTCACGCAAAGGGTGCACGAGCACGACGCACCAGCACGACGCGCGCGACTTTAGTGCGACTGCGCGCTCTGGCTCGCAACTGTCTCGCTTGCACATCCGGATTTTCCGATAAACCATCGCACCGATGTGCCGCCGTCGATGGCGCGGCGTTGCGATGCGGTACGGTGCGTTGCTCAGAGAATCGGCGGAGCGGTGATTTGTGTCGGTTTTCGGGTGTTGTTAATCAGTGTTGCGGGTCTCTCTAACGGCGTAACAACGTGTGCGCGCACACACACACACACACACACACACACGCATACATACACATAAATTCGCCGCGACAATCGACGTGTGTGTGCTCTCGCTCTACATATATATTCACATGTATATATACAAAAATAAATATATATACATATAAATAATAATGAAAAATTCTTGTGCTTTCCTATCCACAATTGCAGATAGTTTTCTTTTCTGTTGTTCTTAGTGTGTGTGTGTGTTTGTTTATATTTTGTTTGTTTGTTTATATTCGAAGAAAACCACCCTTAAAAACGCGAAATACAGTTATAAAAGTTATTATTATTATTTTAGTGGTGTGTGCTTCAAAATTGAGTGCAGATTTATTTTTCGGTGTTTCGGTGAATTCGATTTAATCGCAAACGAACGCACCAAAAATAGATAGTGACTGGAGGAAGTGATTAAATTTTTTTTAAAAACAACAACAACAACAACATCAAAAACAACATGTGATCATTTCGGATATACATATAGACACGCACGCATATTTTTTATAGGTAAATAGATATTTTTTTTAAAAAAATTGTAAAAAATTTCACGAGTTGGCCGTTGTCACAATTTCGTAATTCCGATCGTTTGCGGTTTTTTCGGTTTTTTCGGTTGGTGATTTAATTTTTGTGATGCGTATGAATTTCTGAGAGGCTGCTGGTGCGACACCCGCTCGGGATGACAATATACCCCCGAAAATGTTGCACCTTAATGGATTAGTACGTGCGTGGTGTGCATTGTTGTTGCTTCTTCGAACGCACACACTCACATCGATGTGTCTGTATGTGTGTGTGTGTATGTGTGTGTGCAAGATTGTGTTTTGTTGTGCACTTCCTGCGCGAGCCTCGGACCTCCTTTGTGCACCTAAAAGACAATTAAACACAAAATGAAATCGAGCACGAGCAAAAGGTGTCAGTCGCACACAGAAATACTCATTTTTCAAATTCAATGCAGCCGTGTGTTCTTTTTCTTTCTATTATTATTATTTCATATTTTTTTTTACTATTTTCTCGGTTTCGTTATTGTTGAATGATTTTCTGAGGAAAATAATTATTTGTTTGTCGTAAATGCTGGGTGCTGTATGATTAATGATCGCCGCATCGGGGCAACGGTTTTTGAAAGCTAGATTAGGGTTGCCTGATGTGGGTGGCTTTAGGAGACAATGTTTTTATAATTAAATCCGGCATACGTAAACAGTGGCTCTAGGAGGCTTTGTTTTATGTATTCAAACATGTTTACATACTCACGTAGGGTTGCCCGATGATGGCGGCTCTAGAGGCACAATTTAACAATTTTGAAAAATTCATCCAAATACACGTAGGGCTGCCTGATGTGAGGGACTATAAGATATTCACTTTTAATAATTAAAATATGTACACACTCACAATTCGGATTGCCCGATGAGATTTTTTAAAGAAGATCAGCTTTACATAATAAAAACATGCATAAACAGACCGACGACACCAGAAAACCGATACAATTTAAAATTAATGTGGCGCCCTCCCTGAAAATGTTCCGATCCCCGAGCAAACAAAAACCTATGCATATATTATTTATTTGTATATATATACATCAAATGCGATGGGTGCCATCCCCGTCGTACCACCACCGAACGAAAAACAAAAACCTCCTAAAATTTGCACAAGATTCGCGGGGCGCAGCATCTGCTCATGCCAAACGCACAATTCGCATCAGGCCTATATGGTCTCCAATTTTGTATATGATAATATAATAAATAATAAAAATTAAAAAAAACAAAACGCACACACACACACACACACACCCAGTCGCATTCGCCGATTTTGAGCAATTACACTGTACTTTGTGTAATTAATGCGCCAGTGCTATTGTTGCGCGCTCGCACACGCGCCGCGCCGTTGGCACTGCATATATATACACGTATATATACAATATAGGGATGAGCCCGCGCATATGGCTGATATTTCCAAGTATGTAAGTGTGTATATATATATTGAGGTATATGTATGCAAATGAATTAGTAATTATGCACTCCGCTTTGTTATTCAAATTTACGGATTTTGCGCGCGTGTGTGTGTGTGTGTGTACAACTACAACTACACTAAACGCACTTTGATTATAGAGTATTTTTTTCATTTAATTACAGTGTCTGCGCGCCCCGCATTAAAATCGCGAAGGGTTGTTTCGGAGCGTGCGCGCGCGCTCACAACGTGCCCTGGCAACGTGCGCACGCGACAAATCGGTTGAGGGCTTTGCAAACACGCTAATTGCGTATAGATGTGGGCAAAGGGCCAATGAAAATATTGTAAAATTTCGAAAATTTCGAAAATTTTGCCGATTTTCGAAAATGTGGCTAATTTCGAGAAAATTAAACGAATTTCGAAAATGTTTGCCGATTTTCGAAAATTTGGCTAATTTTTTTGGCTAATTCGAAAATGAAGCTATATCGAACATGTTGAGAATTTGGCAAATGACGTCTATAATTAAACCTTACACTTTTGCACAGTGCTTGTGGCAAATGCGAGGTCCTTTTTATCTCGACTACAATCAATCTTCTTCGAAACGCATACACTTACGCAAAAGCTAATTTCAGCGTACGTGTGTCGATTGACACACGAATTAAGTGCATCCATAATGCAAAACCATAATTCGCACAAATTCGAACAAAGCATTGATTTTTACGTTCAATCTATGAATGTATACAATTACAGTATATATGCACATATATGTAATGTAAATGAACTC
>JAAAKO020026508.1:0-14025 GCA_010015015.2 Bolitophila cinerea
TATTATAAAATTATATTTTTATAATAAATTATTTATTTAATTTTTTTTTAATTTAATATTTTTTTTAACTTTTTTTAGTTGGAATTTTGTAAGGAATTATGACTAAAAACATCATGACTTTAAAATAAAAATTGAAGGCTGTACGCGCGAATATACATAAAAACTATTTTTATCACTTAAAAACAAAATTATCAACTAATTGTTATTGTAAAAAATAAAAATTATGTTTATTTCTTTTTTAAAGAAATCTAAATATATTTTTTATTTGCAGTGATAAACGTTGAACGTACACTCGTTTGCTGAGAGAAGATATGTTCCCTGCTGTCATAATGGAAATCTAATCTTCTTTAGCTTGTCGTACTAAATTTTGCTCCCAGCATTGTTTCATAATTTAAAAATAGCTTTAAGCTAACAGTGCTTTACAGAGGATGACCCAAAGGGATTTACTATCGTCAAATTTGCAAAAAATACCTTAGTAAACCTGTTGCCGGTAGGTAACTTTTACCAATAAAGTTTAAAACATTTCAAGCCACATATTTCGTTTCTAAATAATGTTTGATGGTATTATTATTAGTATACAGATAAAAGTGGTCCTGAAATTGCATTCACTTTTTGTGTCGCCCAATAAATTCAGTTTTGGATCATTGTTATATATGTATATATATATATATATATATATATATATAAAGCACAACTTTCGACAACGTATACGCAATGTGTAAATATCTATAGTCATACATGTGTAAAACACTAAAATAATTTTAATATACTAATTGTATGATACAAAAATATATCGCAGTTTAACTCCCAATAGGGAACGCATCCCACAAGCGATAATGTTTAACTCAATTTAATCATGCGTAATCGATTTGCGTGTAATTGCCGCGTCACAACAAATATACAATCGATAAAATATGAAATAATAATATTTCATTGAAATGTGTGCATGTATACAAATAAATACATATATAATAATATACAAGTTGCATACAATAATACATATACATACACATTGAAATGAAAACGCGCTCATTTTCAAACGCCCTCAACAATCTATAAATGATGTACACATAAGCATATTTTATATGCTGTGTTACACACATAATATGCGTACACGACTCGACCCTGATTACGGCATATAAGCTCATTTGTTTGGGGTGATAACTTAACCGTTCACTTACCCTATTCAGCTGGGTGCAATTGGCGCGTGTCTCTGCGCACCCTCTATCATTATTTGCAAACGCGCTCGCTCGTCTACTTCAGATTTCCACAAAATGATTTTCATATATATATAATACGCTGGCGGACAACAAATAGAAAATATTTTTCTTTGTTTTGACGTATGTGTGGTGGTGGTGCGGCCGGCAACGCACTGCTACTATACTGCAGCAGTGTGAGTGAGTGCTTATATATACTTTATTTTACAATAGATATGTGTGTTTATAAAGCTCTGGAGAATGTGATTGCATTCGCTGACTCATGAGAATTATGAATATATTAAATAATATAATTATATTTCAAATTGAATTTAGATAACATTTATTATGAATAGCTTTGCATTTACAAAATAAATTAAAACATCAGTTATGTTCTCCATAATTTGAAGATACGAGTAAAAATGATGTAATTAAAATAGTCCACATATGCTTTATTCAAAAAGAAACCCTTGAGAAATGCGACCCGCCAGTCCACACACACACACACACACACACTCAGCATCAAGTATCTGTGTGCAAACAAAGCCACTTTTCCGCTTCCATTGCAATAGGTTTCCAGTCAGAGCACGGCAGGGGCAGGTATGGGGCGGACGGAGGGGGTAGGCGCAATGAAAAACTTGCAAGCGGCTGCGCTTTAAGTGACGATCGCGAAGGGTCGACTCGTCGAGTAATTGAATTAAAACTGATTGAGCCATTAAATTATTGCACGTCACATCACTAATTACTCGCCTGTACACACGCGCAAAAGTGAATATAATTGGTCGTTATATTTGCGAGAAAAGTTAGTCACCTATATTTTTTCCTATAACATATAATATGATCTGCATCCTATACTAATATATATAGTACTATAAATGCATATATAAAATACAGTATAAATATATATGTGTACTACCAACACCAAGTCTAAAAGCGTCAAAACGAATTACGATTAATTAAAATCTGAATTCGTATTTATTGAGGCACGAGCGGAAAAGTTTTAGCCTCAAGGATTTCCCATTGTGAGTGCCTTTGTACGATGGAAAAGGTAACTCTTGTATTTCATGATTCTTGGCTTTGTGTATGTGAGGGAGCGCACAGGCGCACAGAACGGAGAAGGGATTGGGAGTCACTTGCAAAGCTGTTAGACCAATCGGGATACGATTCGCTGAGCTTAAAAGGCTTCTCGCTACACAGTATTGCGTCAGTCGTAAAACCTAAGAGGGAACCGCTGCTTTTATAGCACATTTTATGACTTTTACAAATTTGTAAGATATTTAGATAATAACATAAACGAAATACAGTTGCAGTTTTATTATTCATTTTATACGCGAATTTTCTTTGATAAAAAGAAAAAGAAATAAATAAAAATGTAATAATGCGTACCTAATTGTATAGGTGGCGTAGTTCTGGTGGAGTATTTCTGATTTTTTGATATGTTGTTCAGGTTTGGACCCATTTAAAATAAAATGTTTTCGACGTTTGAATGGGTGAGCCAAATCCGCCATCTTGGATACATAAAAAATACTTTTATTAAAAGAATTCCTCAACGGTTATTCATATTGAAGAATATAAATTACTCTACATTTATGTATAAACATGTTTATTTTAAGTCTAACATAAAAAAGTTTCAGTGTCGTAAAAATTACATTTTTCCTAAATATCATCAAATTAATAATGGCTATGTGAACCTTTTAAGTTATAAACTTTTTTTTATTGTTGCATTCCCAGCAGACTAAAAGCTCAGATGTTGCTATATGTCCTTATCCTCATTCCTGCTAATGCTTGGTTAGGTTGTGTATGTATGCCCGGGTCAGTTGCTATTAATATCTTTGTCATAGTGATGGTTCTCAATATTATCTTCCAAAAAAGTGATCTGTGCACCTATTAATTTGTGACATTTCCTTAGCTTCGTACTGGCTCCCGATGAGAGCGTTTGTGTATTAAAAATACCTTTACAGTCTAATAACATCAACTATGTTATATCTAATTGATAGTACCAATGTACCATAGTTCGAGAACGCATAGCCATTTAATATAGTGCATTATGCCGTATTATCACCTAGTGGCCAACTGGATATTTTGTGGCCATTTTATGTTTTAATTAGAAACAGTAGCAATTTATTTGGCTATTTTTATGTTTAATCCTGTATATTGCTTAAAAATTAGACTAAATTTGAATATTTAAAATATAAAATCAATTACATGCAGGCATCCACGCTTGAAAAAATATATAAAAGGAAAAGCAAAAAAATAATAAAAGAAGAAAAATTGAAAAAATCAAACAAAATGGATAAAGCATTGGTTTTTTTTTTAAATAGGAATGATTTTTTTAATTTATAATTTTTGTTTTTATTTTTGAAGATTTTTCTATTTTATTAAAAATAGTAGTTTGCTCTTTATTAAAAAAATGTTTCATATATGATAGGCTTAGTGAGACCAATCTGCAATGAATTGTTGCCGTCCAAAATTAATTTATATAAATATTCCAAACGACTTTTTATTTTCAAAATTTCCATTTTATTTTAATTAATTTCATCACTTTTTTTTATTATTTTTATGCAATTTAATGCTAGTTTGGACAATACTTAAAAAGAAAATGGAAAAATGCATTTGCAATTGTAAAAAAATCTTACTAGAAACAAATATATGAAAATAATTATAAAAAAGGGCAAAAAATTATATTTTTTTTTAAAACGGTGGTTTTGGTGACATAGATTATATGTATAAACAAGAATAAAAAGGAGGAGTGGATGGCCTGAAAAACGTATAAAATATATGAACCACTAGGTGGAACCACACTAGGTGATTTTATTAGAATTTTTATATTGAGGTTTCAGGTCCCCTTTCAAATGGGAGGAGTTTATAAAGTGGTCCGATTATAAATCCTAAACTGCACTTCCGCCTATTATTTATTAGTTTTCTTTATTCTACAAACAAATCTGGACTGTTTTGCAAGTTGTGCCGCGTGAAACACTTATTTACAAATTTGGGACGCTGGTAAAAAAAAGTTTTAAAACCGCTGTTATATAGTTACAAAGAATAACTATAAAAAAAAGTCTGTATCGCACAATTCCTGTAATTTAAGTTAAGTATTTAAACGGGTTGCTTTTATTAAGCAAACAATATTAAGCGAAAAAAAAATGGTTTGAGTGCTGCATTTCTTCCTAGTGGCCAATTAAAGGCCAAATTTAATTGAAAACTTGATTATTTTTTATTTTGCTTCATTTCACAAGCCCGACGCGTTGTCCTTCTCGTCTATTGCGTTTGGGAGGAGATTGTTTGAGTAATCACACATTTCCACAATTTAGTGGATAAGTCTTTTGAAGTTTTTATCTCCTTGGAAAAAAATGTCATACAACAACCCCTAAAATTCCTATTAGGAATTTCTTAGCTTATAGAACTATGTCATGGCCTGCAATTTACTCCATTACTTTTGTGTAATGAAGAGTTAGTATCACTATCATAGGCCTGAATAAAGCCTTCAATTCCGACTGAAAACTTTGGTGTCATGGCAGGTCAGGCCTGACAAGTATAGTCTAGAGGCCTGCAAATATATAAATTACTTTTGTGTCATGGCAAGTCAGGTTCAAAAATTACAGTCATTTTCAGGTCTGAACAAAGTCAGTAATTCCGATGTGGATTTTTTTACTTGGGAGAATTTTACCTCGGAGCTCGGTTGTATAACTTTTGTTTTATGGCAAGTCTGGTCTTACGTAAGTCATAGGTGGCCAGTCAGTTATGGCCAGTCAGGCCTGAAAAATATTGTTTATGTCAGTAGTGCCGACTGGGAAGTTCTTAATTGGGAGGCATTTACATCAGATTAGGCATTGATTTGGTGTCATGGTGGGAAGTCAGAACAAATATAGTCTTTGTCATGAGTGAATAAAACCTAGTATTTTATTTATTACTTATGGCCACTTAGGCTTGACAAGTACAAACAATGTCTACAATAAATAGGACTTGCAATTCACAATGCGAAGATCTTAAGCTTTGTGCATTAGCATGCAAAACTTTTGTGTAAGTCATAAGCCAGGCCTGACAAGTATAGCCTCTATGTCAGGTATGAATTAGGCCAGCAATGTAAATTATTACTTTTGTGGTAAGTCAGGCCACCACAAGTGACGACATCAAACAACACAACCACACATACATTCATAGAATATCCTCTTATTGGCACACCACCAAATTATCTGTGATAATCATTTAATTAAATGTGGCAAATCAAACACTTCAACGACCCCCGCGTGCGCTATCACACAGTCGCGCCCCTGTTTTTGCGATTTAAATCCGATTTCATTGGCATCACATGATATAAGCTTGTACACATCGTATTTAATATATTATGTATATACCAGATGTATATACTGGTATGTATACCAGGAAACACACGTAAATTGCGTAAAGTTTATAGGAGGGGAGGGGGGAGGGATGATGCAATGCGATTTCGGTAGCGTTGAAGATTGGTGAGCTGTATACGAGAATTTTGATGAGGTAGACAATTATTGCGATTTAATGTGCGTGTGCAAATTTACGGGTAAATGCGGACGGGTGTTTGTAAATGCGCGTTTGGGGATTCGTGACTGATGGTGACTATGAATTGGGTGTATAAAGCTCTATACTTTAAATTTTACACATAACAATGAATTGCACCCGCTGTGTGCTCTATGTGTAATTATATTTATAATTGGGGGTTGTTAGGTGCAATTCCGCTAAATATGAAATTATAGAATTATATTTGATTTAAATAAAGTATAATATGTTAAATCCCTAATACAATGATTTAATTGCTATTCGAAATAATAATTATTCAGATTTGAAACAATGCGAATTACATGAATTTTGTTCAGAGCTTAAATGATATATAATATATATAAAACAGTATATATATAGATATCATATATCCATTTACTTTACAGGAGTTCGTTCACACCAGCCGCCTGTTGAATATGTGCGCCACCATGAAAAGGGTCTGCTCCTTTTCTCTTTATATCTATATACACATCTTTATTCTATACATAGACAATAATTATCAAGATTACGTATATACTCTTATAAATACTCGTATATATATAGTCAAACCGCTATTAGCAAAACAAATTCATACACAGTCATAAAGATTAAATGATGGCCTTTGGCGTTTGCACTGTGCGCGGGACGCACTCCACAACCCTTCTCGGAATTGTTTGCTTTATAATTATGGAATCCTATTCAGCGAGGCGAGGCGAGAACGAACGACAACCCGCAAATGGAAAATGTGGAATTGGCAGCCCTATGTATAGTTCAGCTCACGAAGGCGACTTTCGCATTGTTTCTATAGCTGTAATTATGAAATTGCAAAGAAAGTAGGATCAAAAATGTATTATGGTATTTATATAATATTTACGCACGGATTTATGAAGTAAGGGAGTTTTTATTGTGTGTTTATACTTATGCATCTTGGGGCGATTAAACAATTTAAATTAATATATCAATGCCAATAGAGACTGCTTAATTTTAATCGCAATGTATTTTTTTATTTACGTGCTCTTACCTCTAGTTTAAATTTATTCCTTATTTTTATTTTCAACTTGACGGCTTTTCAATTTCGATTGAAGTACATTTATTCCTAAGTCACTGTACTAAAGGCGACTTGCGCCTGAACAATTAATTTAATTTTAATAAAAATTTTAATTATCAAAAGAATGTATACACAATACGTATATTTTGGAAATATAACCGAAAGATTTGATTAAAATTATCACTACCGTTTTGATATGACCATAGACTACTAATATGAACATGTTTTGATTTTTGAAATTTACTGTTTGTTATAATTTTTACCAGACGTTTACGATGTTCCTGTTCATATCATATTGTAGATGGAAAATCAAAATCAAAATTAATAGATGAAGACATGGCATTCCCATATCCATGAGGTTTTTTAATCCCGATATAAAAAAATAAATCGATATCTAAAAACCATAACATTAAATTACTGCAAGATTAAAAGATTCCATCCACTTATTTCAAAGTTTTATGTGTACGTGCACTAATGTGTAATTAAATAGTTATACCATTTTTAAAAATGGGCCTACATTTTTCCAACTAAAACTAATTTTCATTAAAATCAAAATATTACAAATACTAAAGGACGGTAGTGCTCAAATAAATTTAAAAAAAACTAAATATATGCTCTGCACTTGTTGTTACTAAAAACCATAGAATATGGAGGATGAGTCATCAACTCGATTTTTCACATCATCTAAGGGGGTGCTTTTGGTATTTAATAAAACATTTTATATACTCTTAAATGTAGGTCTATGTTTAAATTATTATTTCTTCTTTTGTATTTACATAAAATAATCTATTTTTATGTGTACAATAATTTATTTTCGGTAATTTTTTTTTAAATACGCATTTTTTTTTAAATTATATTTTTTAACTGCGATTTAAAAACAAATTTCAGTAAAGTATCCATGTATCAATTTAGTTAATTCAACAAAACAAAAATGCGCCGGATTTAAAACCACTCCAAAAAAATAGCCTGTAATGATAATATGACATGGTAATTATGTTGTAATTAGTCAATGAAATATATTTTTTATATTTTCGGCTGTAATAGAGCCGTGAAATGAAAAAATATGAACTAAACTTTGATAGATAATAAGGATAATTTAAAAATCTTTTTGGCAATAAATTAAATTAAATTCTATATCCATGTATTCAAAAGAACAAGAACGGTGGTAGTGAAAATTATCAGAAATTTACCAAACCGGTTTTTGGTATTTATTTTAACATAACTTGATAACCGTTTTTTACTTAATATTATAATATACCAAACCAAATATATGAAAATTTGAAGTACGGGATTTTAATATGTAAAATAACATATAAAATAATCAAAAAATACAAAAAAATAATTAAAACAAAATAAAAATACTAGAATTATATATCAACTTTATTAGAAATACGTGATTTTAATCAGATTTTAAAAGCTTTATAAGTTTCACATCAGTCAGCTTACCTTAAACCGTCGTTACATAAAAAAACACTTTGAAATTATTCTTAAACGGGTTCAAATATATATATTTTTATTTCTTTATGCTTTTATTTTAAAAACAAGAAAAGTCAATCAATAAACATGACAAACCAAAAACAAATATAAAAACCGGTTATTGTTAATCAGTGCTTTTTAATTGGTTAACCGGTTAGCAATCTTACTGGTGGCATTAAACTGCTTCGCAATATATAAACTATATTACTAAGCAAATCTGTCTGCAATATTTAAAGTTATTGTTTTAAAGAATATTTATATGTTTTGATTTTTCATATAAAATTTAATTTTAATTTCTAATCAAATTTAATTATTTTAAGAGTTGTAAAATAAAAAATATATTTTAAATTTTAATTTTGAAACTATTCTTTTATATTCCCTATAAGGATCGCTTACGACCCACAATAATAATGAGAGGGAATTTTCAATAAAGGGAAAAAGAAAAAAGAAAAAAAATATAATGGTAATCATCGGTAAAAATTATGGTAAAGACTTTATGTACGCAACTATTCATTATATGATTTGTTGGTATTTCTTAACTTGTTCTTGTTAATTATTTTATATAAAAACCTGCTAGAATATACACTAACTACACTTTTTGAAAAAAAAATGAGTTATTGATACCATTCTGTTTAAAAATGCATATTTTACCAAAAATAAAAAATAAACTCATTCTTATTGAAGAAAGATCGTCAATTCCTTTATGAATTTTATTTAAATGCATTTTTATATAAATTGGAATAAGTAAAACACACTAAAAGCGTGTATTTTTGTTATCAAACATTTATTAAAAAATGTACTTAGTTTTTATTCAAATTGAATTACGATTTTTAAATAGCGAGATTTTATAGAAATCGCAACAATTTGACAGAAAATTATATTGCAAATGAAAAAAATATTTTATTAATTTATGAATGTTTTCCAAATTATTAAACAATTGCCATATAAATGAAGAAGAAAAAACAGATTGGTTTTATATATTATAATTACTATTTAAATTATATGGTCATAGGAGGGTTAGAAATCTTTCCGTCCTAACCCTCCTAAATAGACTCAAAATTTATTTCACGAAATAATAACAAGCAAAAAGGAAAGGTTTACTAAAACTATGTACATATTACATACAAGTAATTCCCAAAGAATTACATTAGTTGTTCAAAAGTTTACTGACATTAGATTGGATTCTGGTTCGCTGAAAGTAATAATTTTACAACAAAGAGCTACATTTTATTGGATCACCATTCTACAAAAAATGCTGGAAGTCCGATTGAGTTTTTCATTATTTAGTTTAATCCGTTACAAAAAAAAACTATTTTAAGTTGAAAAAATTTCTTATGTTTTTGCGAACCCAATTTACTGCATATTTATATAAAAAAATATGATAAATAAAAAATATTTATTTAAATTTGTGTTCCACAAAACTATTGATTTTTTTATTTCCAAAACCAGTTTTAAAATCAATTTTTAAACCGGTTTTCACTTTTAGTAAATATTATAATTAAAAAAAAAGTTTTCTAAAAGTGTGCAATTACTAATCAACATCAACTTTAAATTGAGTTATTCTCAGCTTTCATATAAACTTATGCCCGATTTCTTCACTTCGTCGAAAACAAACCGAAAACATGTTTTCATGAAAAACAACTGAAAACAGTGATTTCGTGAAAACTTATTTTCGATTTGTTTTCGACGCCTTTTCATTTCTTTGCATATTTATAAGTTTGTTTTGACTCTAATTTTTGTTTTCACTCCTCGAAAACAATCTGTGAGTGTTTTTGTTTAAGTTTCATCCGTCTGTCAAAATTTAGGCCATTTTTCACCCGAAAACAGTCAAAACCGTGTTTTCAAAGGAAATCACAGTGATAAAACTTGTATTCGTATTAAAAAAAATGATTTTCGACAAACAGTCTCCAACATACTGACGTTTAAAATTGTTTTTATAATGCAAAAAGTGGTGAGAAACGAGGTTCGCAAATTGTAGGGTCGCCGCAGAACACCAAGGTCCGTTCGAGCAAGAGAAATTATTGAATCTGAATTTCTTCAAGGCACCACCAATTAATGAAGAATGGATCGATAGAAAAAATATACAGCGAACTTTAATCGGACGACAACACCATCAGCGAAATCTTGCGTTTGGAATGGATTTAGGATCGAGACTATTTGTGCAGACATAGTGAACGCCAAAGAAGAAGATAGTGTTTAATTATATGCATTTAGTATTTTAATTTATTTTATTATCACTTGTAAATATATTATAATTTTGATTTTCACATCTTTTGCTATTTTTTACCGTGCTAAACGTATATTTACTATTCGGAATCTTTAAGAGAAATCCACGTGATCCTAATGGTCACAAAGACTCATCAAATATTTTGGTCTCAATATCATTCAAAAATATATGTGAAGAAATCATTTGACTAAAAATGTAGTTAAAAACAGTGTTTTTGCCCGTGAAAACAAGCCACAACTTGTTTTTGGCACGACAACATTTTATGTATACAGTATAATATAAAAAACAGCGTTTAAATCAGTTTTATGTAAGAATAACTAAAATATTAAATAAATGACACGACATAATAATGTCTAAATTTCTCATATAATATTATCGAAAGATTGTTTTTACAATAAATACATAAAGTGTATTTTCATATGGATTTGAATAAAATTTTATTAATTCCATCTCTTTTGAACAATATATAAAGTATATGACAAAATATTTTGTATTTGACAAGCATTTTGTCTATATATATCAAAAGCTTTATATCCCTACAAAAACTCAGTTAAAAAAATCAAAGAAGAACAAAACAGTATTGAATCAAGCAGAGTGCAAAGAATGTATTTGGAACGAAAAAGTATTTTAAATACTATTATCATAGAAATTTTCAGTTTTTCAGAACATATTAAAAAAATATATTTTACCCAAGGTGTATTAAAAAAAAAGTATTTCAATTTAATATTATTTATAAAAAAAAATACTTTAATAGTATTTTAAACATATATAAATATAATAATATTTTAACATATATTAATATTTGCATAGTATTTTACAACAAAAAAAGCGCGTAAAAATAATAAACTGAACATTCGATTGGCGGCATTTCACTGATGTTATGATTAATTAGAATTACCTATATTGAAATATGGCTATTTATTTTCGTTTAATTTTTACAGACTCGCACCGCAGCCAAACGCATAAATCACATGCTAACTAGCGCAGCGTTCGCGCGTACAGACAAGACGTTATTTTTAAAAATTTAAGACGACAGTTTTGTCATACACACAAAACACGCATACATAGTCATGCAAACACATTCACACACGCACACTAACACACACACACACACACACACACACATAAACAAACTCCATGTTATTTTACATGCATGCATACACAATTCAATTTAAATTTAAACCAAACAAAACGCGTGCGACACAACTCTCAAAGTTCGATTCCGCGTCGATCCCGTACGCAGAAGTTATAGAGAAGCACTCGCGTGTGCTTCCCGCATGCTCACTGCATATTATATGGTGGCAACAACAACAACACAACCACCACGCAACGTAGCCTCGGGAAAACAGGTTTTTCGTGCGTGTGCATGGGAGGTGGGTGCATATGGCGTTGCGCATGCGCATGGTCTTCATTGTTTCATTGTTCATTGGCCAAGTGTTTTCATTGGTGAGCTCTCTTCTGTGGCAAACGAGCTGTGCAATTTCAAAAGGCGTTTGACTTTAGATTTTGTGGTGCCGCAACGCGTTGCGGTGCTGTGCGTCAATGTACGGCATGTTGCGTTGTCGCTGGTACTGTGTGACTGCGTTCAGTTGCGTTGGGTAGGGATTCAGACATTGTCCGTCCCATGTGTTTGTAAATGTGTGCGTACGCATGCAGGGGAAATGCGTTACGAGAACGACGGACGTATGCGCGCGGGGCTATGGTGTCAGGCGGCGCGGCTACACACTGGAGATGGCACAAAAGCTACGCGCACGTTTGTCGGGCATAAAGGCGACTGAATGAGACGGAACAGAATGAATGAATGAGTGTTATTCTTTGGAATTCTAATTGGATAAAAAGGAAAAGGCTATACATAATGTGAATATTGTTATAAAATATATACTGAGTCGGTGAATAGCGATACACTAACTCTTTTTTTCGTATAGATATATAAGTACCAACGATTTATACATATATAATATTTAAAGTATATATATATAGGCTTTGTCGCAGGTATATAAAATTAATAATAATATTAAGTAAATAAGCGCGAGCCCGGCTGCCTGTGCAGAAGTGTGAGTGTGTATATATAATACAAATAATGAGCATTATACGTTCGTAATAAAGAGTTTTTTTATTTTCTCGTTTTGCGCTCAACCTTTCTGGGCAATTGTATGCATTCACTCATACAATCATTGTATGCGAACGCGTGTGTACTTTTATGTAAGATTATACATGTACACACTCACGATCATTTATTCAAAATAAATTTAAGTACAATAATATATTCTATATATTGTTACTATGTCGTCTGTCATTGGTCATTTATTTTCTGTAAATACACCATCAGGGAATTAAGTTGATTTTAATGGTTAAAATGTAAGCATCACTAGCGCGAGCGTTTAAATTTTAAGATCTCCCAGCGATTTAACGTAAACACACATACAAAAGACATAATTACGAAAACGAAATTATGTTAATTGTGATAATTTATGTTCGTATTTTATGCGTATAATTTTTTGATAGCTTATTGATGTTCTATAAATCTGAGTTTATTATGATTCGGTGGTAATATTGACCGCAGGCGCGTACTTTAACTGACGTTTCCGGTCGTTTTAAGTGTGATAATCTTGGAGTTGTAAGTGTATGTCCGTTCGTACGTTTGTATTAGCATAATTTTTATAATGTTTTGTTAGGAATTCCGTTATGGACAATATACAAAAAATATTATTAGCGTTTCGGCAATACAATCATTCAGCGACGTTTGTTTGGGATAAATTACGATAACGAATATTCATTTTGAAGATGAGAATTTATTATTTCAGTTAAATAGCTATAGCAATATATTGTTTAGACCGAAAAAAGGCAATACTGCTAGAGAAGTGAAGTTATTGTTCACGCAGTACTTTTCAGTTTGAAGAAAATCGAAGACACCTTACTTGTAGGCGGAATTGATTATATTATTTAATGTTCATATTGCGCTTCTTCAACAAATTCACCAAGCAAAACCAATAAGTAAAAACTTTAAAAAAGTATCCTAAAACATTATTTCGGGAATGCGTATAAAAAATCTTTTAAAAGTATGAAATGTACGCAAGTTTGTGAATCGTATAGTGTGTTTTTATATACTTATACATAAAGGGTAAGTATATTTTTTAATTAAATTTTAGATAGATAGATACATTTTTATTACATAACTCAAAAATATATATATTATTTTTACTCGCTCTGTGATTTCTTTACTTGTAACTTCATTACGCAGCACCGTTACAGATAATTTCTCTTGTATCTTGCTTTAGTTCTGCTTTAGTACGAATACACAATAAAATCAGTCTGTATATTGCATATGACGCTTATATGGTTGTCAAAAAAGTCCTACGGTATTTTCGGTGGGTGTCGTTGCAAGCGCGTAAGTGAAGTATTCATCGCATCGGGTCATGCTATAGCTTGTTGGAAAGGTCTTTTCACGCGCTAAAATGTTTTTTTACAGTTTGTTCTGGTGTAGAGGTTGTCAAAGATGCGCCACGCTCCGGAAGGCCTGCCGTCGAAAATTGCGACAAAATCGCTGAATTGGTCGAGAGAGACCG
>JAAAKO020026519.1:0-14024 GCA_010015015.2 Bolitophila cinerea
TCTATATATAACAAATAATTGTGAATTGTGTAAAATGTATAGATTTCAATTTGTTTTATAAGTACACATAAAAATATCTATTTTGATTATATTGATGTTAAAATATAATATATATTAAACTAGATGTGGTTATCATAATAGTACAAACTATAAAATATATATAGAATCAAATTCCTTGTATATATCTGACTTTATGGATCAAAAAACTTACTATATTGATAATAAAAATCTATCGTTGTGTATTTTTCTTTAGGTTGTGTATGCATATTGTTTTAAATAATATATTTATATAAATACATATATGTATAAAAAAACCTTATTGATGAATCCATTATGACGATTTTAGGATAGATATAGTATTATTGTTATTTAAATTACAATAGATAATAGAAAAACTAGCACCTGTGTGATTCATTGCAAGATAAGAAATGCGGAAAAACTGATGTAAACTCTGCCCAATCAAAATTCACTTTGATTATCCACAATACACATTTAACACGACACGTGGAGGACACAGACACCAAAATATGTATTAAATTGTAATTAATTATCAAAACACAAAACAGAATTCCGCGTTTCAAGCTAGCAGGTTGCGTCTTGGCCTCAGGTTTTGCCGGTGTCCGCTGCCGATTCCGATTATAGAGATTATGCTATGCAATGCAGAGAGGACTGTTTTCTGTTTGTATTTTTGTTTGTTGAATCAGCTGACTTCAGATTGTGTCAAAGCTCTTATAAATAATGCGGAGAGTTTGTAGGGTTGCTTAAAACTAATCAATCAAAAATCATAAAAGATCCACTATATTTATAGGTATATAAAACAAATAAATTTTTTACCATAACCTCCACATCTCAGACTGAAACCATTCATTCATCACTAATGAATATTATGATTTATAAAGCATATAATGTAATATTACATAGTTTTAATCATTTGTTGTATTAAGATGTAATTTAATTTAATTTAACCTATTTTTAAGAAATATGTACCCCAAAAACCTATGTAACTTGATATATAAACACATATAATAAAAATAAAAAATATATTTTAATGCATACAAGAAATAATTCTGCCTATTGTGAATTGTTTCAAAATAAACAAACGCAGTGAAGTCTCCACAGGTGCGTTTCAATTTTTTTATATTTTGACAGTAGCTCAACTCTTGGACAATTTTTGTGAGAATGTGAAATTTGTGCGTGAGCTGAGAACCGAGAAGTGAAGTGACACTCCACACTCGTCAATCGCATTTTTTGTTTATAATTTCTATAATCAAATATTGCTAGCATTATTTGCAATTCGATTGGTGTTTAATTATGCCGTATTGCTGCGTTCCACATTGTTTTTCATCGTCTAAAAAGAAAATACCCGGAATATCTTTTCATAAGTAAGTAATTCAGTTTAAAAAAAACCCTATATGTAAATCATTTGAAACAAATATCCATTGGCGTAGATGTACCTACAAAAGCAAGGAGGTGTGTGTATTTCTTCATCTTTTTCTTCGGAATACCTTCATTAGTTTGAGTAAAAATAAAAAAAAAACAATTCGGTTTGTCTCATTAATGTTAAGTGTTTGTGTTTATCAAAATTACCTTGAATAAATAGTTCTTTAGCGTAAAAAGTAAACAAATTGTTTATAATTCTCGATAATTTAAGTAAAACATCCAACAAAAGATAACAAAATACATACCCATTGTGATCTGGACTACCTATGTGGTACTTTCCAGTATTTGGGTAACCTCCCATGCATATTTTTTTCGGGAATTAGCTCTGAAGTACATTTCAGCCTAATTTTATATTATATTTGATTCTTTTTTCATTGACAAAATTATAGGAGAACTTATTTTTTTCCTATTGTAATTTATCATATTATAGTTTAGTGCAGTTTAGTGTTTAGCTTATATATACACATATAAAACCTATATTTGTAGGCCATCGATGTATTTAATACAAACAATATTTATCATTTTTCGTAGAAATAACCTTTTTATTTTAGATTTCCAAACAATGAAGCTCTGATTGAAACTTGGTTAAGTGTTATTGACCGAGAGAACTTTATACCAAATACACATTCGCGTGTGTGCTCTAGTCATTTCACTGAAGATCAATTTATATTCCGGACACTCAGATCGGTTTTGCGTGAGGACGCAGTACCATCATTAAATTTACAAAAATCTAACAACAAAAATAAATACGAAAACGAAGCCGATATGATGTCTACGGAAGATTGTGGATCTGATGGAGAAAATGTACGCAATATAAAGCATGAACCAGAACATCAAATTCAGGAGAACGAAGGTAACTAAATTCAGATAGACATTGTAATTTTGATGAACATTTAACATTTATTTAATGTATTATTTTAACCTATCAAGAATTCTTAAACGAAAAACAAGTAGCTCCAAAAAAGAGAGGTTCTATACCGAAACAGTCTGTGACAATACTGAAAAGATGGATGTACGAACACCGTTACAATGCGTACCCTTCGGATGCCGAAAAGCTCGAGCTTTCACTTGAAGCCAATCTGTCAATTCTACAAGTAAGGTTTATTATTATTATAGAGTTAAGCTATTTTTATCGTGCTGCTTTGTATGTTAGGTGTGCTATTGGTTCATCAACGCACGTCGTCGACTATTGCCACAGATTATCAGGCAGGAAGGAAATGATCCCAAGCATTTTACTATCTCTAGGCGAACCAAGAAAATGGCCGAGTACGAAGCAAATATGTCTGGAATAGGACAGTCAGACTCTTTCAACGGAAAAATTGATTACGATGACAACATTATTTACAAGTAAGCATATCTTGTTGTTGTTGCTGTAATACAATATAAATTCTCTCTATTCAATAATTATTAGATCCGACGACGAAAGTGCCATCGAATTTGTAACTTGTGCGCAAAGAGAAGATGGCGAAGATGAAGAAATGGTACAGGATTCAAACGTTGGATGGCAGGAAGTAATAAGGTAAGCACGTGCATAACCGTAATATATTAGCAAATATATTTATCGATTACATGTTTTTTTAGATTTGAAGACGAAAGTGCCGTCGAGTACGTGACGTGCCCAGAAAATGAAATTGAGGAAGAAGAAATAATAAATGATCCAAATGGGGTTTGGCAAGAGGAAATACGGTTAGCTAGTTAATATTAAATAAAAATATTTTAAACAAATTCCAAATAAACTATTTTTAGGTACGATGAAGACGGTGCGATCGAGTACATAACATGCACAAACAGAGAATACACCGAGGAGGAAATTATTCAAGAAAATGAAATGCCTATTGAAATGTAAGCGTATTTAATTATTAATTGTAATACCGTATTTTTCAAACTGATCTTTTAACTATCCAGACACGAAGATGATAGCAATATTGAGTACGTAACTTGTCCACCTATGGTAGAAGATAATTTAAATATTCAAGAGAAGAAAATAGGAAAGCGAAAAGGAAATAAGTAAGCATTTTTAAAATTATTATATTGAATTCAACTTAGTAAATGAATTTTATTTAAACAGAAAGAATCAATATCGTCTCATACTTCCACGCACAGATAATGTTATTTATGAACCTATTCAAACTATGAACACCGAATCCGAGGTAAGCTCTTATCGCAGCTACTAGTAAATATAATTATACATATTAATTGTTTAGGTACATTCTACTCACGTTGAACAACCAGAATCGTACATAATACCATTGCCGGAACCATTGCCGAACAGTAATCCTGTGAAATTGAATAAATTAAAAACTCCTAGAGTCAAAAGCTTACCAGACACAAATACTTATGGCCAGAAAGCAGAAATTCTTATTACACCTTTGGCGGATGATGCTTCCGCATCAAACGTTTATTATCTTCAACAAAAAATTACTGGTTTGCTGAATTTGTGCAGCACCCTGAGAACCAATTTAAGAAAAGAGAAACAAAACAAACGAAGAAAAGATAATAAAATACTACAGCTCCAAAATATTATCTCAGAATTGAAGTCGGGACAGGTGAAGTCGAACAAATTGGAATTGCCAATCGAAAATAAAAAGAAGAAAAGAAAAACTGAAATAATAACAATAAATTAGTTAGGTTTACATTATTTTATCTTATATTATTGAAAATGCTGTTTTTTATTTTGATTTAGTCAATTCATTTTGCTTTCCATTTGAAATATATTTATATTTATATAAATATATATATATATATACATTTTACTTTACACTTAAAGTATTTAGTTATGTAAAACTTTATGTTTAGTTCAATTTGTATTCTATGTACTAAAACAATTTTGTTCCGAAACCTAAAGTTACAAGAGTAATAAACTAATAAAAAAATATTTTTTTGGTTTGATTTTCTTAGATTTTTTGTCTTCCTTTTCGTCATTATTTTCCTTTACATTCTATTGGACAACAACGGGAACATTTACCTCATTGACAAGCAGTACTACAGTAATTTCCTTCAGAGAGTGATCTCAATGGTCATTTTTGTGGTTACCTCTTCGGTGACGGGTGACTGACTAGTTTAGATTCGATTTGCTTGATTTCCACCGCAACTGAGGTATTTCTTTTTCTACAGGCGATAAGCGATCTTTTCCTTTGCTACCTTTTAGTCCATGTCTCCATTTGTCTTTGTCATTCCGTGAAACGAATTTTGATCAATTTTGTACGCCATTCTATAAATAAAAACCTGTTGTATAAGAACATGCATTTACGGGCGTAAGATAAATCATATTTTTCCATGACGTGCTCGTCGGGGTACAGAAAGTAACAATTTGAGAGGTTTGCGTCTTTGATATAATACTAATTAAATACTAATATAATTAGGACGGGCGGAAAATATTTATTTAACCAGTTCCGGTAGAGTAGTTGAATTTTTTTTTTGCAAAGCACTACCAATCGTATGGACCATACAAAAACCCTGCACTAATTTGATGCGGCTAACTTGTATTTTATAATGCACGTCCGAGATCAAGAAAATTTCAAAATTACCTGCACACCCGATTCCATTGTGAATGTTTGTTAAATACACTGTAAAAACATCAACTGACTAAAACATTTGACAGCACAGAAGGTGTTTTCGTATTTTTACACGTATGTTCCCTTTTGAGAACGCTCCGAACACCGCCACAAAATGACTCCAAAATTGAAAATATCTAATTTCGTTTATAAGGTAGGCATTCATACTTTATTCCACCTGTTAGTGTATCGGTAACATATATTAAAAAATCTTCATCTTTGTAGCGCCTCGAAAAGGTTAAAGCACAATGTAGTGGTTGCCTGTTTGGTGTGATGTACGATGGCAATATTTTGCTGCTTGGCTTCAATGTTGAGTTCTCTAATGCGGCGCCGAACTATAAACAGATACAGAACAATTTCCCGGCTGAGCTAGATCTGTGCGGTCTGGTGAAGTTCGGCCTGTGCACCGATTCCGAAGCTCATTTGCAGCAAATTTTTCAGGTGCGTAGTACATTTTTGTTTGTTGTTTATTTAAATTAAATAGTTTTCTAAATATTTACAATCGAAAATAGGATGTTGACGTCACTGACAATCCGATCCTGATGCATTGTCAGCTGGGCACTACCGTAGGCCTGAAGGCTTCATTGTGCAAGCATGGACAACTTGAAGACATAAGCTTTGAAGTAATGCCGGACGAGGAACTTTGGAACGAATTTGTCTATGCACGAATTCAGTGTAACCTAGAGGTTCTATACGATGGAGACGAACAGTCCTTTAAAACTTCCATGCAGAATCTAAGAAAATCTGTGAGTAGTGCCTTAGTTTAAAATAAAAAAATATTATAAATAAATTAATTATAGATAGCATCCGGGAAAAGTTGGTTCAACGTTGAGAACACATCCATATTTCTAACCGGCGGCACATCGGAAACTAATGTTATCGGAATTAAGCCAAACTCAAAGATTAAGGAAGTCATTGCAGCGTCAACCATTGATGCAGGCGATGGGTTTGGACCGAAATCAAAAAAGAAGTCTGCTGCAACAGATCAGTTTGAAATTCTCAACGTTCGTCTGTTGTTAAAGCTGACGAAAGACGGGAATTTGAATGAAGCTGAGCGCACGGCAGCACGTTGTATCATTAAACCGACCTTCCAAAAGAAACTTTTGCCGCTGCACATTGAAGGCTTGGCCATTCTGTACAAGGACACCCCTGTAGTTGGACTGTACGATATCTTAATCGAGAGCTTGTGTCGATCCATAAGACTGATTGAAAGGAATGCTGTTGACCAGAAGATATTTAGCCGAAACGGAGACGTTGGTGTACCGGAGACTTACACGTTCTTGCCTAAGGAGCTCGGGCACTTCTTTAGCTGCGTTTACTTTACTGGCAGCAAAGATGATGGTACGCAAGTTGCAAATTTCAAGTAATTCTAATAATATGTGTGTTTTTATCCGTTTATAGACGAACAATTGCAAAAACTTAGAAAGCGATTACATCATCATTTTAATCTAAGCAATAATCGACCATTGTTTAAACGTGTAAATAGGCACGTTTTCAAAGATGAAGCGACCAGCAAGTTACTTGTAAATCCTCACACTGGACTTAAAAGCATTTGTAAGATTTACATTGTACTCTAACATTCATTACACATTTGTCTAACATTGTTATATGTTTAGTGGTGAATGGCACCCAAAGTCTGGTGTCTGGAAAATACACATATCACCATTACATGCAAGACAACTTCGACGATAATCACTGGGGCTGCGCGTATCGATCGCTACAGACTCTCTGCTCGTGGTTCAAATTACAAGGGTACTCATCACGCGAGGTTCCCACTCATCGTGAAATTCAAAAGCATTTAGTTGATATCGGTGATAAGCCAAGTTCGTTCATTGGTTCGAAGCAATGGATTGGCTCGACGGAGGTTTCAATGTGTCTGGATGGATTCGTAAATATTACATCACGCATTCTCCGCGTTGAGTCTGGCGGTGATCTGGCCACGCAAGGTCCAACGCTTGTGCGTCACTTTGAAACTCATGGAACACCGATCATGATTGGTAAAACTTACTCGATTTGTAATTAAGTAATCAAATATCTTATCACAATTTCCGTTTTACCAGGTGGCGGAGTCTTAGCGCATACGATTCTCGGCGTAGACTTTAATGCATCCACTAACGAACTTAAATTCCTAATCCTCGATCCACATTACACGGGCGCAGACGATCTGGCCACCGTGCTGGCCAAAAAATGGTGCGGCTGGAAAGGCTGTGACTTTTGGGACAAAAAATCGTACTACAACCTGTGCATGCCTCAGCTTCCCACAACTAACGTGTGCTAGTTAGTGTTTTTATGTAATTTTTTTTTAATGACGATTACTTTAAAATAATTTGTTATCGGTGTTTAAGTGTAAAAATGATGAATATGTTATTGTAAATATATCTATCGCGAAATATTAGTTGTGCGTTTATTGATGGTGGGCATTTCTAGAATCTAAAGTCTTAGGTCTTTTTTTGAAAAACATCTCATTATATTTCAAAATTCTGAATTATTTTAAAGGTGCTATCAAAATTTAATACAATGTACATAAAACTATTAAAAAAAAGCACTACAATCCAAACAATTTCAGAAAACTGTACATTCGTATTGGTTTATGTATATTTGTGGGTCTTGTGTGCGGCAACACCAAAATCACACCGCTGCAAATTGTTTTATTTTATATAGGAGTATTCAAAGAGGGCTGCGGATGGTGTACGCATCGGTATTAGGCGACTCTCTCCGTCCTGTGAGCCCTTGACCACCTTATATTGGCGTCCGTTAATGTATTGCGTTGCTTCCGGTTCCAGGGTCTTCGGCAAATTGTGTGTGGTCCAGATTTTGTTGCGGTTGAATAGAGTGCCGTAGGCAGGCGGTGGTGTTCCGCTTTGGTCAACTTCTTTTTTTGGTGATGATTTCTTGCATCGACATATGTTGCACACTTTCTGGAATACACGGCGATTGTTGAGCCACTTGAAGAACATCTGAACAAGAGACATATATTTTAATGTAAATAATTAATATAAAGTAATACTTTGAAATTTACCTCTGTAAAGAATAGGATCCAAGCCGTTCCATAGCCGCCAACCATTACCTTGTACGTCATCGTAAGATCTCCGTTGCGTAGCTGTCGGTCCAATCCACCTAAGTTCTGAGGGCAGATCGTGACGGTCGGTAAGTGATCAAACGTCATGTACTTCACGATACCCGTTTCAACCAAATGCAGTATTCTAAATTACGTTAAATTATATATATTATAAATTGTAATTATATTAATTAATTTGTAATTCTAAAAATTCGATCTTACTCGGGATCGAACAAAGCATTCCACTTGGTGCCCTGCGGATATGCAAATGCTCTTTTGCGTCTCAGAAACGGTTGCTTGGACAGGGCAAAGGGGCAATGCATTTTTTCGTTGTACTTCTGTATGGTCTTGCGGTACTTGTACTGCTGGTAAATTAAATGATCAACAGCTGGCCGGTCACGGATATAGACGTACCCCTTTCCCTCAACATAAGTTTGCGCAATTTCCGTTTCGTTTGTGAGATCAGTGAATAGGCCACGACTCTGTTCTACCATTTTTTGAAGCGCAATCAGAGATTCGTTGTTCTACACGGAAACAAAATAAATTACTGTGTGAAGGTACTATAAACTCATTGAAAATATTATTTATATTTACATTTTTCACCGCATATTCCACGCATCCACCGCGTTGTGAGACCCAGGTTTGTCTGGAGCGGACAACATCGTTCAGGCGATTATAGGGAACCGTAAAGCGAGACAAAGTCAAAAAGGCGGTGAGATTTGCAGTGTAGAAAGAAGTCAGAATAGTAATGAAGATCCACCAGGTGGCAAAGAGCAAACGAGTTGAATCTACGTGTGATTGATTAAATATTTTAATAAGTAATTTTAATTTGTCCAATTACATGCAATATTATTGTGCTGTACAAAAACATAATCATAAAGCACGTTTTAAATATATCTTATGGATCTAATACACATGTAAACAAGTTGCATGTGGGAGCTATTATCTGTTTGAATGCACAGGTAAACATATAATACGCATATAAAACAAATTAAATTTAAATTGGTAAAATGTATACACGCAATTCACGTTAATCTATATACGTAATATTTAAATATATACTCGAATATATGCAGTTTCATACTGTATACTATATACAGGGTATCCCGAAAGTCGACGTTATCAAGACTTGGAGAGATGATAAATAATCTAATGACTTACCAGTGTATTACAAATTATGAACCTAATAATAATATTTAGTTTTCGAAAAATAAAACAATACAACTTTTAAGTTCTTTAAACTTCTAAAGAAAGAGGTTCAGTGCGGATTTTTTACTAGTAAAAAGTTCATTGCGGATTTTTTTACTAGTAAAAAGTTTACTAAAGTCCTATTTTGATTTTATGGTGCGTCAGCTGGAATATTGGTCCTGCAAATGATGACGACGATTTACGGGACACCCTGTATATTTTTTTGTATGTAGCACAACAACTGCAACTGTACATAATGTACATTTGTACTATACATACAATACATACATTTAAGGGACTGTTCGCAATATTTCACACGAACAGGTTCAATGCGATTAGCTTTAAAGCTCGTTTTGACCGGTGGCGGTGGCAAATTGATGTTATATGTTATATGTTATATGTAAAATATAAAAGTAAATAATCATTTTGAGATATGGCGTGTGTCGTGTGTGGTAGACCAAAAATAAAAATAAGCTATATAACTTGAAATTGACAACGTTATGAAATTACTATAATTTTGTGATTCAATATGGGTTATGTATTATTTTATTTATTATTAATTCTAGGATTATCAATTTGTGTACGTGCATTTGTTTATAAGAGTAATTTTGTTGATTGTAATTTGCTATACAAATAAACAAGAAATCAATATTATTATATATATTATATTTGATTGCATTGGTGACAGCGGTGAGTCGTTTCTGAATTAAATCTGTATTCTTTTTTAATAAAGAAGGTTAGATATATGTTTAGATAGTTAATCACTATAAATCTATGTTATTTCTATTTAGTTCTAATTAGTTTTTTTCTGGATAATATCATCTATATAGGCCATTTATAAATGTCCGAAATAAGATCTTTATATTCGGTGGTGAGCAATAGAATGAAAAACAAAAATCAAGGAGCTGAAGAGTGAATTTCTATTTACCGTTATTTCGTGCACTTATGCTCAGTGCATACGAATTGTGTTATTAATTTCAAGTTTTTATAGCTTGTATTATTATTTCATATATATTTTTTCATATATATTTTGTCATATTTAAGTACGAGTCTATTAAAAAGTTGGGCCCATCGACCTTTAGGCTTAAAAATTGTGATAATTTATCATTATCATTTCTATCATTTATCATTTGTTTATTGTTGATAAGGAATAAGGATAATTGCTAATTATATTGTGTAAAGTATTCAAAAATATTTAAAAAAATAAAATTTTAGGATAACCAACACTAAAAATTTACTTGATTAGAAATTCATACTTCGTTTAAAAACATATTAAATTCCTAATTCTGCTCACTCATAATAATCGAGAATACATAGTTCGGTATCGAAAAGTCAAAATAAATTTTATAATTCAAATAAGATTGTAAATAACTTCTCTACGATGGTAGACGTAAAAATATACATTTGTCTTTTTTTGGCTCTTATCAATCTATAATTTTAGATTTGTTAGCTCTCTAAATTAGCCTTATATCATATCAAAATTAAGTATTTAAAATAAAATAAACAAGTTTATATGAAAATACACTTAAAACTTCCCTAGAAATTCTGCGCGACAGAAATTATATTTGTTTTCTTTCAATGTTTAGAAATTCTGACGCGACACAATTTAGCCCCATTTCAATTTAAATTCAGAAATTCTGTCGCGATTCCGACGAATTCCGCGAATTTAAATTGAAATGTGGGCAAATTGAAATAGAGGCACATAGAAATTCTGTCGCCTCAGAATTTCTTATTGTTGAAATTTTATATTTCAGAAATTCGCTAGAAATTGTGACACTGTGCCCATTAAACATCTATATACATATTTAATACTATACATATTAGTTTGTTATTAACTTATAGCAACAAAAATAAATTTTATGTTATAACAGCGGGTTTTTTCTCGGCCTAAAAAAAAATTATTATTCATTGTTTTTTTTTAAATTTGCTCACAACGTTGCTGCGCTTTTTTAAATTTTCTTTTTACAGATCGATTGAATGAAAACCAACTAAGCTTTAAATTCGTGGCATTTTCTCTAAGGGTAACATTTTTATGTTTGAATCCATTAAACATATTTTATTATCGGTGTCGCTCGATTGGCCGAAATCCGATTGGCCAAATATTTTTGTTTTTTGCTTGTATTTTACTTGTTTTTTGAAATAAAGTAAAATTTAATAATGCAGTTATTTGTTAATAAAATCATTGATTCGATCCTTATAATTATTTATTTTTTAAAATTGTATATAAAGAAGTTTCATACATTCTTAAATGGGTGTTGGGGATTGTTAGGGGGACCACCTTAAAAAAATATATACTAGGAATTGATAAGGGAAAAAATGTAATACCTTCGGTATATCGGATTTGGACTAAAATGCATTTTCAAGCATTCGGCCAATCGTAATTCGGCCAATCGTAGTACAATCTTTTATAATAGTACCGTCTAATTAACAATTTAAATTACAATGTAAAGAAAAAATACTATATTTATATAAGGCATCCAATTTAGCTTACTCCATATAATTCAAGACCAGTGCGCACTTTTTGCGTTTCGCGCATATTTTTAAAAAGGAATAAAGCTCTTATTTGGACAGATGTATTTTTCTCGTTGAGCACTAATTTTAAAGTGCACATTTTTTATTTTAGGAGCACATTTATTTTATTTTAGGTGCACATTTTATTATGAGATTTTTTCTGGAGATCGATTTATTTGGTGACATGCAATAACTACAACAGACTTTTGAAAAACATAACGAAGTATTACGTACCACAGACTTTTACAATTTAGTATTTGAAACATGAGAAATCGGTTATACATCGGAATTTTACCCAAAATGCGTATATCCAAAGGTCAGCCATGTCAGCTCTCTGCATTCCAATTCATAAAAATGGTATGTTTTGATGTGGAAAAGTATACATTTTACGCATACTTACAAATAAAAGCATTATTTTCATTATTTACGCATTTGGAATTTCATACTATGTTTTGTTGATATGAACTTTCATCCAATCTTTTTTGCGCTAGCTTTAATTTTGTTTTTTAAAGGCAAACAAAAATAATTGGGTGAAATTCCTCGTGTGAGAAAATCCATAAAATGGATGTAGTATTTTTTTTTTTGAAAACGCATAAACCAAGCAATATGTGTATGCATAAAATCATGTTTTTCATTTCGTGTGTACTAATTGTTACATTATATTATTAATTGTTATATTTTGATTGTACTGAATTCAATTGGAAGAAATTCTCATATGCAATTTTCAATCGTGTTTTTTCGCATAATTGAAAGTCTAAATGTACTTTTGGGTGAATGTCGGCGGGGAAAAAGACAGGGGATGTGGTTAAAATACCAATTTATGAATATAGCCTAGAAAACTAAATATATAAACTATATTGAAATCATATGTAACTCACCAGCTATCGGTGTCAATGTACTCCCTTGTTTCATCAGCGCACCATAGATAAACCAGAAACAATGCGGTAAAGCATAAATACCTTGCACTGGATCCTTGGTCAATTTGTAGCGCAATAAAATAAGTCCGTATATGACCGGACTCACACAGAGCATTGCAAAAAGGACTGTATACCAAACTTCCGGTTCAAATGGGGCCAACAGTCCAGAACCGGTCGAAGACTCACCGGGTCGCTGTTGCAAGATCATCCATTCGCCTTCATCCAGAGCAGACGTAGAGTACGTGATATAACTTCGAGCATCCGCGAGAACCGGAAGGAACACCATAGCCATGTCAGCTCTCTGCATTCCAATAACATTTGAACAAACTCGACACAATTTCAAAAATTGACCAAATAAAAAACACACTTACACTTGAATTTAACACTTCGATGACACTTCCATTGAAATCGGACGAGGATCCGTAGTATGGTTTTGCAGATGTAATCACATTGTATGTAAAATTAAACCTTTTCGTAAGGAATTCCAACACTTGAAATGCCACCCCTTTGCCCACTTTTTTACCGCCCTTTGTCTCCGTGTAGCTCAATGGATAATCCTTGGAAAATTTTAAATTATTTATTTATTTTAAAACATTGGCACACTTTAGTGGTACCTCCATTGTGACAACTGTAAGTCGTTTCCCATTGAGCTCATTTCGAAGCAGTAACAGACGTCTTTCTATCGAAAAAAAGAACAAATACAAAAAATGATTTTTTTTTTTAGAAATTCCCCGAATTTGTCTGAACACACACACCTTTCTGTGCCGCTGAAGCAGAATCGTCAATGTTATTAAAATATTCAATAGTTCCCGGAGGTAAAGTAACGGGTGGCGGACAAGTTAAGTTGAAGCACACCAACGTCACCATTAATTCGACACCGGACAACGCCATTATTAACTTTTATATCCACAACTACATTCTAAACTGAAAAGCACCTAATTTAAATTGATATCAAAATGCACTATAGAGAGATTCACACGCGTATGTGATAATCCTATACCGTAAGCTTTAAGCTCTCAATGCAGACTGAACGTTGTGTGTCCACTGTGAACTGGATATGGATATGGACTATTTGGTATTTGGTTCGCATACGGTGTCATCCCTAATATACACAGTGTACACGCATACAATTGAAACCGTGAATATACGACGTGTTCGTGCATTTCGAGCATCCCTTCGTTGTGGCGATGTATGTGTGGTGGCCATCTGACCAACCAGCGCTCAGACCTTGATTCAATAATATGTGTCATATGTGTGGTCATCCCTTAGACTTTGTACTGTTGCTTATGAACAAAAATGGTAGCCAATGGTAAACAATAATGTGTATTCCAAATTACACTCGCATGCATAATATAT